>UESW01004760.1:0-164778 GCA_900491605.1 Calamus simplicifolius | reverse complement strand
AAATCTTTACTTTTTCTTTTCAAAAACAAGGTTTTGTCAACATTTCCTCTTGTAAAATCATTTTCTATTAAGAATTTACTTAACCTATCATACCAAGCTCTAGGTGCTTGTTTCAAACCATATAAAGCTTTGTGCAATTTAAAAACGTGATTTGAAAATTCGTGATCTTCAAAACCTGGTGGTTGTTCTACATAAACTTCTTCATTTATAAATCCATTTAAAAATGTGCTTTTTACATCCATTTGAAATAAGTTAAAATTCATATGACATGCAAATGCAAGTAATAGCCTAATGGCTTCTAATCTAGCTACAGGCGCAAAGGTTTCATCAAAATCAATACCTTCCTCTTGATTATATCCTTTAGCAACCAATCTAGCTTTGTTTCTAATTACTATGCCATTTTTATCTAGTTTATTTCTAAAAATCCATTTTGATCCTATTACTGAATGATTTTTAGGTCTTTCAACTAAAGTCCAAACATTATTTCTTGTAAATTGATTTAGTTCTTCTTGCATTGCTAACATCCAATTATTATCTTTTTCAGCTTCTTCTATAGTTTTAGGTTCAATTTGTGATACAAATGCAAGATGATTACTAACATTTCTCATATGATCTAGTTCTTATTCCTTGAGATGGATCGCCTATAATCAATTCCTTGGGATGACTATGTGCATATCTCCAGTCTCTTGGAAGATCTGTATCATTATGATCAATATTGATATCATCGTCCTTATGTGAATCATCATCTTTAGCTTCTTGCTCATGATCAGAAGATACTTCAATATTAAGTTTTTCAAGATCTTTTTCAATTATGTTTGTATCTTCCTCATCATCAAGCTTTTCAGAACTAGATGCTAAAGATTCATCGAAAACTATATGAATGGATTCTTCAACTACTAAGGTTTTCTTGTTAAATACTCTATAAGCTTTACTAGTTGTTGAATATCCTAAAAAGATTCCTTCATCAGATTTAGCATCAAATTTTCCTAAATTGTTTTTACCATTATTATGAATGAAACTTTTACATCCAAATGCATGAAAGTATTTTATATTAGGTTTTCTTTCATTCCATAATTCATAAGGTGTTTTCTTTATGATTGGTCTTATTAAGGCTCTATTTAAGATGTAACATGCTGTGTTAATTGCTTCCGCCCAAAAATACTTTGGTAAGTTGCTTTCACATAGCATGGTACGGGCCATGTCTTCTAGAGTCCTATTTTTTCTTTCAACTACACCATTTTGCTGTGGAGTCCTAGGGGCTGAAAAATTATGATTAATTCCATTTTCAGAACAAAAGCTTTCAAATAAGTGATTTTTAAATTTTGTTCCATGATCACTTCTTAGAGATACTATAGTAGTGTTTTTCTCATTTGTGACTTTCTTGAAGAATTTCTGGAAAATCGAGAAAGTCTCATCTTTGTGAGCTAAAAACATTACCCAAGTATATCTAGAATAGTCATCTACAATCACTAGACCATATTTCTTTCCTCCTAGACTTGTGGTTCTAGTTGGTCCGAAAAGATCCATGTGAAGTAGCTCTAGTGCCCTAGAAGTTGAAACAATGTTTTTAGATTTGAAATAACTTCTAGTTTATTTTCCAAATTGGCATGCATCACATATTTTATTATTTTCAAAATCTAATTTAGGTAATCCTTTAACTAAATCCATTTTAATTAGTTTTGAAATAAGGTGTGTGCTTGCATGACCTAATCTACGATGCCACAACCAACTAATTTCACTTATGTTAGCATTGTCAGCAATTAAGCAATGATCACTCAAAGATAATTTTTCTAAATCAACCAAGTAAACATTGTCATGTCTATAACCAGTAAATACAATGCTATCATCAATAGAATTAGTTACAGTGCATACAGAAGATTTAAATGAAACATTAAAGTTTTTATCACATAATTGACTTATACTTATTAGATTATGCTTCAAACCATCAACATAAAGTACATTATCAATAAATGTAGATGGAGTTATATGGACTTTACCAAGGCCCATGATTTGACCTTTACCGTTATCGCCAAACGTAACAACTCCACCCTTCTTTTCTTCTAGGGTGATGAATTCATCTTTGTCACCCATCATATGTCTTGAGCAGCCACTATCAAGGTACCATTTTTTCTTTGATCTTTTGGCTACAAGACATTCCTGCAACATAATTTAAACTTTATGTTTAGGTACCCAAGCTTTCTTGGGTCCTTCATGGTTAGCAGCAACAAAAATTGTTCCTTTCGGAACCCATATTTTCTTAGCTTTAACATTTAACTTGTTGTTATTTTTTAACGTTTTGCATTCAAATGATTTATGACCTTTTTCATTGCATTTGAAACAAGTTATGTTACTTTGGTTGGCTTTTATAAAAATATTCTTTAAAGATTTTTGTTTCCTTAATGTGTTATATCCTAAACCTGCTTTGTCAAAAACAGCTTTTTGACTATCTAAGATCATGTTAAGTTTAGTAGAACTTAAAGTGAATTTCTCAACAATGTCTTTATATTTTTTAACATCTTTCTTAAGAGAGTCATTTTCTTTAACTTGTTGTTCTTTATCTAAAGCTAAAGTTTCTAATTGATCTTTTAAATCTTTTGTTGAGTCTTTAGTTTCAGATTTCAACAAATCTATTTCTTGATTAAGATTATCTCTTTCTTTGCTAAGTTCTTCTTTTTCATTTGTTAAGTTCTTAATTTCTAAAGCTAATTCAGTTTTACTTTTAGCTAAGCTAATATTGTCATTTTTTAAAAACTTATACTTCTTTTTCAAGGATTTAAAATCAATCATAAGTTCATTGAAAGCCTCAAACATTTCATCAAATGTAAATTCATCATTTGAGTTTTCAGAACTTACCTCATTGTCGTTGTCGTCGTCGTTGGCCATGAAGCAGACATTAGCAACTTCTTTTTGTTCTTCTTCTTCGGAAGAAGACTCTTCACTATCAGTCCAAGTTGCCATGTATGCCTTTTTCTTTTTCTTGTAGACCTTCTTAAGTAAAGGACAGTCATATCTAAAATGCCCTGGCTTTTTACATTCATAGCATACTAAGGGCTCTTTTCTTTGTCCTTTTCCTTTTTCTTATCCTTTTCTTTTTCTCCTTCCATTTTTGAAACAAATCTCTTTTTGTGGAAGGGCCTCCTTCTTTGCATAAATTTCTTGAACTTCCTTGCAAGGAGGGCTGTCTCATCATCATCATCCTCTTCATCATCGCTGCTGCTTATTTCCTTTTCCGCAGCTTTGAGGGCGATGGTCTTCTTCTTTCTTGACTCATCCTCATTGACATATTGTTTGACTTGAAGCTCATGAGTCATCAGCGAACCGAGAAGCTCTTCCAATGGTAGGATGTTCAGATCTTTGGCTTCTTGTATGGCGGTCACCTTGGCTTCCCAAGTCCTTGGAAGTGACCTAAGGATTTTGCGAACAAGCTCAGAGTTAGTATAAACTTTTCCAAGACTTTTTAAACCATTCACAATATCAGTGAATCTAGTGAACATGCATGTGATGGTTTCATTTTGTTCTATTGTAAACAATTCATATTTATGAACCAAAATATTTATTTTTGATTCCTTAACTTGGTTTGTTCCTTCATGTGTTATTTCAACCTATCCCAAATTTCTTTTGCGGAATTACATGTTGAGATACGGTTGAATTCATTTGAGTCTAAGGAACAATATAAGATATTAATGGCTTTAGCATTTAGTTGTGCCATTCTCCTATCATTATCATTCCAATTCCTTTCGGGCTTAGGAACAATAGTGCCATCAACTAAGTGTGTGGGTGTACTAGGTCCGTTCATTATAACTCCCCATAATTTATAGTCCGAAGCTTGAATGAATATTCTCATTCTAGCTTTCCAATATGAATAGTTGGTTCCATTAAATAAAGGAGGTCGATTCGTAGAATGACCTTCAGCAAAACATGAACCACTTTGTGTTGCCATATGAATCTTTAGCCCTTGATCGTGAGATCAAATTCTAAATGAGCACTAGCTCTGATACCAATTGTTGGCCCAGATGGCAACCCAAGAGGGGGGGGGTGAATTGGGTTCTTAAAAATTTAAGACTTTTTAAAAGATTTAAACTGATTTGCTTAAGATGTGCAAGTGAATGAAATTAACTAATAAGCAATGCAAAAACAATTAGTAAAGAGAGATAGAGAGAGAAAGTATAGCACGGCAAACACAAGATAATTTTATAGTGGTTCGGTGCAACCAACACCTACGTCCACTCCCAAGATTCACTTGGGTCCACACTATAATCTCTCTAGATTACAGCCGAGTTGTTTTCCAAGCTCACAACTCAAACTTGTTGTTTTCCACGGGTGAACAACGAACCCAGCTGGTTTTAACTCGGGCTTACCAGCACAAAACCCTACACGTTGTTTTTCTCGGGCTCACAACTAACCCAACACAAGCACACCGGCTTGCAACGAGGTATATCAACCTCCACTAATTCAATCCACTGATTGAATCAGCAAACAATTAGAATAAAAGTGTTTGGATAAAGAAATGCTCCCCTTGAGCAAATATACAAATGAAGTACAAAATAAAGAGTTAGAAAAGCCTGATTGTATTGCAGATGGTAGTGGCTTTGGCTTTCTTCCTTCTTCTCTTTAACCCTCTTGAAATGTTGAATCACGCCTCAGCAAGATTCTTGACCGTTGAAGACTTTGGAGTTGAGATGAAGCTTTTTCTTCTTTTGAAAATCCTCCAATTTGACCTTTGAAATGCTTGTGGATTTTCTTTTAACTCTTGTGGATTGATGAGAAGGAGCAGACAAACTTCCTCTTGGATTTCACTCCTTTTGAATCACTCTTCTTTGAGCTAGATGATTTTTCCAATATGCTCTGTTTTTCCCTCTTTTCAAAAGATATTCTTTTCTCTTTTTGATTTTCTCTCGATTCTTTTGATTTGAAAAGAGCTCCTCTATTTATAGAATCTGCAAAAATGTATCCGTTAGAGACAAGGAAAAATGACCGTTATTTAAAAATCTTACCGTTGGGGCTGATGTGTCATCGTTAAAAATCGCATCCAGATTTGTGGAGTCGACTCATGCTTTTCCCAGTCGGCTCGAGCTCGTCTTACCAAAAATAGAAATGTTTAAAAAAGGTTAGGGGTCGACTCGCTGAAAGTGAAGTGTCGACTCCTGAAAGTCGGGAGTCGACTCGAGAAAGACTTGGGGTCGACTCGCGAAGTGCTCAAAAAAACACTCTTCTGGTGTCTGAGCGGAGTCGACTCGCACAGTCCAGGAGTCGGCTCGACAGAATCAGGGGTCGACTCGACAATTTCATGGGTCGACTCGACACAGATGCACATTTCTGTACACTGAGCGGAGTCGACTCTGAAACTCAGGAGTCGGCTCCGGAACGTATCAAAAATCAGAAACTTTTCTGATTGACATTAAAATCATTCCAGATTCATTTTAATTAATTGTTTTGACATGAAATCAATAAACTTAATATTTAGAATTGATTCAAGAACTAATCCAAAAACTTATTGATAAAACATGAATTATAACATTTCTTTTTGAAAGTTTGAATATTAAGCTTAAAGTCACTTTCAAAATTGATTAAATTTAACCTTGAGCATTCTCATTGATTGTTCAAAATAAATTTGTTGTTCATTTACATAAACTCATTACATCTTTTAATAAACTCAATGGTTTTTAGTAATCATCAAAATCAAAAGGATTGGATCATATAATTTTTCTATAATCTTTCAACATTAGGTTTCCTATCATGCCATAATTCATAAGGAGTTTTCTTAAGGATTGATCTAATTAAAGCTCTATTTAGGAGGTAGCATGATGTGTTTATAGCTTCCGCCCAGAAGTACTTTGGGAGTTGGCTTTCATATAGTATGGTACAGGCCATGTCTTCTAGAGTCCTATTTTTTTTTCTACAACTCCATTTTGTTGTGGTGTTCTAGTTGCAGAAAAATTATGATGAATGCCATTTTCAATACAAAAATTTTTAAATTGATGATTTTCAAATTCTGTGCCATGATCACTTCTAAGAGACAGTATGGTATTATTTTTCTCATTTGTGACTTTCTTGAAGAATTTCAGAAATATAGAGAAAGTCCCATCTTTGTGAGCCAAAAATAATACCCAAGTATATCTAGAATAATCATCTATTATCACAAGACCATATTTGTTTCCTTATAGACGAGTGGTTCTAGTAGGTCCAAAAAGGTCCATATGAAGTAGTTCAAGTGGCCTAGTAGTTGAAACAATATTCTTGGATTGAAAGAATTTCTAGTTTGTTTCCAAATTGACATGCATCATAAATTTTATTATTTTCAAAATCTAGTTTTGAAAGTCCTTTAACTAAATCCATTCTAATTAATTTTGAAATTAGGTGTATGCTTGCATGACCTAATCTACGATGCCATAACCATCCGATCTCATTAACCTTAGCATTATCAGCAATCAAGCAATGATTACTAGTAGAGAAATTATCTAAATCAATTAAGTATACATTGCCATTTCTATTTCCAATAAATATAATGCTATTATCAATGGGATTAGAAACAGTGCAAATAGAAGCTTCAAAGGAAACTTTGAAACCTTTATCACACAATTGACTAATGCTAATTAAATTATGCTTTAAACGAACAACATATAAATATTTTCTATAAAAGTGGATGGAGTTATTTGAATTTTACGAAATCCCATAATTTGGCCTTTGCCATTATCTCCAAAAGTAACAACTCCTCCTCTTTTATCTTCAAGGGTGATGAATTGCTCTTTGTCACCCATCATGTGTCTTGAGCAGCCACTATCAAGATATCACTTCTTTTTGATCCTTTGGCCGCAAGACACTCCTGCAAGATAATCAAATCTTATGTTTAGGTACCCAAGCTTTCTTGGGTCCTTCATGGTTAGTAGCAATGAAGATTGTTCCTTTTGGAACCCATATTTTTTTTCCTTTAACCATTAAATTCTTATTAGATTTTCTAAAGTTGCATTCATAAGATTTATGCCCATTTTTGTTGCAATGATAACATGAAACATTATTTTCTTCACAAAGAAATTGTTGACATATTTTTGTTTCATGTGAGGTTTATATCCTAAACCAGCTTTATCAAATATAGCTCTTTGATTACTTAACAGTAAATTTAGTTTTTCTAAGCTATATGTAAATTTATCAACAATAATCTTATGTTTATCAACTTCTTTCTTCAAATTAAGATTTTCTTCAGAAATTGGTTCTTTTTCTTTCAATATTTCAACTTTTTCAGATTTCAGATTTTGACCTCTAAAACAAGTTCATTTTTTATTTTGAGAAGATTTAGGTTTTCAGTTTTCAAAGACTTATTTTTCATCCTCAAAACCTTAAAATCACTAACTAACTCATTAAAAGCATCATACAATTCATCAAATGTAAAGTCATCATTAGGGGTTTCAGAATTTACCTTATTTTCATCATTTGCCATGAAGCATATGTTTGCAACTTCTTTTTGATCTTCTTCGGATGAAGATTCTTTATTATTACTCCATGTTGCAACATAGGCCTTCTTCTTCTTCTTGTAACCCTTCTTTAGTTGAGGATATTCGGATCGAAAATGCCCCGGCTTCTTACATTCATAACATGTCAAGGGTTCTTTTTCTTTATCTTTATCCCTTTCTTTTTCTCTTTCTCCTTCCATTTTTATTCTGGACTTTCTCTTGTGGAAGGGTCTCCTTCTTTGCATAAACTTTCTAAATTTCTTTGCAAGAAGAGCTGTCTCTTCTTCTTCTTCTTCTTGCTGCTGCTTTTTTCCTTTTCTGCAGCCTTAAGTGCAATGGTTCTTTCTTTTTCACCTCTTCCTCTTGATGTTGTTTCATTGTCAATTCATGGGTCATCAAGGATCCAAAGAGCTCCTCCAAAGGTAGAACGTTTAAGTCTTTGGCTTCTTGGATTGCAGTTACTTTTGCCTCCTATGATCTTGGAAGTGATCTAAGAATTTTGTGCACCAATTCATAATTAGTATAAGTCTTACCAAGACTTTTCAAACCATTAACAATATTAGTGAATCTAGTGTACATGCATGTGATTGATTTAGTTTATTCCATGCTAAACAATTCATATTTGTGCACTAGTATGTTAATTTTGGATTCTTTTACTTGATTAGTACCCTCATGGATAACTTCTAATTTTCCCAAATTTCTTTGGCTTATATGCAAGTAGATATTCTGTTGAATTCATTTGCATCCAAAGAACAATATAAAACATTCATGGCTTTTGTATTGAGCTGAGCCATTTTCCTATCGTTCTCATTCCAATCCCTTTCGGGCTTAGGAACTATTGAACCATCTACAATGTGTGTGGGTGTACTATGTCCATTTGTAATGATACTCCATAATTCATAATCTAAAGCTTGAATGAAAATCCTCATTCTTGCTTTCCAATATGAATAATTAGAGCCATTAAATAAGGGTGGCCTATTAGTTGATTGACCTTCAACAAAAGATGATCCAACTTGTGTTGCCATTTTGATCTTTAGCTCTTGACTGTTAGATCAAATGAAAATGAGCACTTGCTTTGATACCAATTGCTGCTCAATCATGGGTACCTCTCATGTCACCCAACAACTGTACCTATCAGACCAGCTGACTACCATCTTGGCCAGTACACCAACACCAATGAGCGGAGAGTCTGGCTTCGGTGATGCGGTCACCAGCGAGAGTTCCCATTGATGCTATGCCTGCATTTAACCCGTTGTAGGACAACTAGCTCTGATACCAATTGTTGGCCCAAATGGCAACCCAAGAGGGGGGGTGAATTGGGTTGTTTAAAAATTTAACACTTAAAACTTAAAACCAATTTCACAAGGATTAAGTATACTAGTGAAGTGATGCAATAATTTAAAGCACATAAGAGAGAGAGATAGAGACAATCACGACAAACACAAGATATTTATAGTGGTTCAGTGCTAGCCACACCTACATCCACTCCCAAGCAACTCTTGGGTCCACACTATAATCTCCTGATTACAGTTGAGTTGTTTTACAAGCTCACAACTCTAACTTATTGTTTTATACGGGTCACAATGAACCCAGCCGATTTTCATGGGTTCACCAACACAAATATTTACATAATTTTATGAAATGCATTTTTTATACTTGAATTTAAATTTTTATTTATAAATTTTATTAGAATGCATTAAATATATTGTAATTTAAATATAATTTTAAATTTATAAGTCACTAAATTTGATTAAATTATTAGGTTAATGATGGATTAGTGATGGATTTTTTACATAAATAATAGTGACAAAAACATTACTGATTGATTACTGATGGAACAATGATGGATGACTGATAGATTCTTTCATCACTAATTCATCAGCAAATTGTGATGGCATAGTGATGGAGCTATTAGTGACACACATTCCATCAACAATCTATCACTAAACTATGACAGAATATTTGTAATGGACTAGTGATAAAAGTTTTGATGACTAAATTTTTGTCAATAATCCGTCACTAAATTGTGATGGAATAGTGATAAAAATATTTGCGATGTAATAGTGATAGAATAATGAGTGATGGATAGTTCGTTACTAATCCATCACAATTTAGTGACGGATATAGCCTCTTTTCGTAACTATTATTTAGTGACAAAAATATGTTCTGTCATAAATTTCTGATGAAATATTCCATCACAAATCAATCACTATTATTTTGTGACGGACGCTCTTTCCGTCACTAAAATTAGCGATGGCAATTATTGTGACTATAAGATTTTCATCACTAATCCATCACTAAACCCAATTTATGACGGAATAGTGGTGAAAATTTTCATCACTATTATGTTTTCTTGTAGTGGGTGAGCTAGGTTCCGTCAGACGTTAGAGGCCATAGCAGGGTTGGTAGGCTTTGTCAAATCTGAGCAGCTGTCGGATCTGTTTCCCATGTCTTGTTTCCATTGAGATTTTGGATCGTCAGAGATCGTACGAATAGTCGGAGCAGCTGGCTAAGCTGTACGAGTGGTCCCCGTGATGGGTCCTACCTGGGTGGCTGACTAAAGGCGCTGCCCGGATGGCCGAGTCAGGGTCCTATCTGAGTGGCCGACTGGAGATGCTGCTCGGGTGGTCGAGTCGGGTCCTACCAGGGGGCTGGTTAGCGGTGCTGCTCAGATGGCCGAGTTGGGTCCTACTCGGGAAGCCAGCTAGAGGCGCTCTGAAAGAGTGATCATCGCCATTGATTGGGCATGATCTTATTGGGCCTATCTGATGATCTTCATCGCTGGTTGGCTATGGCTCCATCAGCCACATCAATGAGGATGGTAGAATTAGTAGGGGCTGAGCCTAAAATTGAGTACCTCACATGAGAGTTAAATGCTACGAGAGCAGTGGTCGATAGAGGCAAATAATCTGGATGCAGTCAGGATAAACTCGAAGGAATCCCCTGCAGCGCACCACAGCATTTCCTTTTCGTTTGACAGTGGGGCCGACTTAGGGGTGAAAGGTAGCCCATCATCCACTGCAGAGGGTGCAATTCCCATGGATCAAGGACTGACTTATTTTATTTTACTTATTTATTTATTTGGGCATCGATGGAAGAGCACCGGCAGCCTGGTCTTGAGCCTCGGATGTGGCTCTCCTTCGATTGGCCATTAGAGGATGCTTCTTCTGGTTGTTGAGTCTTATCTCCTGGGTTACAAGTTTATGAGACTTGAGGCCCGTCCTCTAGCGCCAATCTGTTGCTGCGAAAATCCGTTCTCCGACTTGAGTGCGCTCTGGATCCGGGTCCAAACGCTGATCTCAACATCCGGGGTGGAATCTGCAAGATAGTCCACGCACGCAGAGGATTTTCTTGGGGTTATCCTCTGTGGGGGACCCTCTGATGCTCAAGTCAGTAGAGATTCACAACAAGCAGATGTGAGGAGAGGACTCTCACAGAAGAGTTCCCTCAAATGGATTTTTCTTCCAGAAGCTCCAAGCTCTGTGGGAGCTCAGATGGAGCTTTTCAGTATGGGAGTCAGTGAATGGATGCATACCTGAGAGATTTGAGGGCTGTGGTATTTATAGGCGATCACCTGTTCCTTGGGCGTGTTGCAAGGAGTCTGAAAGCCATTGAGATTCGAAGCGGATTCGAATTAGGTTCGTTACAAGGCCAATGGGATTCGTATCTCATCGATTGGAAGATCGACGGCTAGGAAAGCTGGTTAATGCCTTGGGATTCAGCGACCGTGTAGGTTCTAGGCTACCCTATGGCCCTTAGGCCACTTTGGGCATGATTCTCCATTTGGAATCTCATTCAGTTATGGTGAATTCAAACTCTCTCGCGCTGGATTTTGTGGAAGCATTCGAGTGCCTCGGTTTGGTCGAGGCAAGGGACAACTTGGTTTTCTGAAGTGTGGAAATAACTCAGGCTCCGAGGGCGAAGATAGCTCGGGCTGCCAAAGTATGAAGATAGCTCAGGCTGCCGAGGTATAAGATAGCTCAGGCTGCCGAGGTATGAAGATAGTCCGGGCTACCGAGGGTGAGGATAGCTCGAGCTGCCGAGGATGATCCGAGTTATCGAGGTGCCCCGATGCCGCCGAGGATGCTTAGGCTTCGCTGATTAGTGGGTGTGACAGATGGCCGATAAGATGTTGGGATTGGACTTGACCCGGTTGTCGACGCATGCAGGTATTAATGCGATGATAATTTTACCCCCCATCACATGCCCCCCATCTCTAGTCCGAAGTGTAAAATTCGAATGTAGGGAGTAGAGTTCTGGAATAATCTCATTCAGGGGGATCCGAAAAGGCGAGCAATGATAATCTCATAAATGATGGACCGCTGCTTTGTCATCATTTTCCACCGCAACTTGAGGAGGGAACGCCTCGTTTCCAACAGGCCGCGATTGCGGGGTCCCGCATGGCAGGGCTTTTACATTTTTTGGCGCTCAAATCGGAAGCTTTAGCGCCTTGGGCTTTCTTTCGAAATGTTATTTAAGGAGGGCTAGGGTGGCGTTCTTTCTATAACGCCTTCTCCCCCTGCTATAGAGATTGTTCATTCCTCCCTAAACCCTTGCTTGCTTGTTTGTGTTTCGTCCCTTGACCTGTCAATATGAAGGGCCCGAGCGATGTTGCCTCGGAGATAACCCTCGAGGACCTAGAAAGAATTTATTACCGTTACAGGGTTCCTCCGGATGTGGCCTTATGGGTGCCGAAGGTTGAGCACAGGGTTTTGACTGGGCTAAATCGGGGAGTCTTCTTCTACGAGGAGAGCTTGAGGGTACGTCTTTAGTTCCCTCTTCACCCACTGGTGCAAGAGGTGATGAGGTTTTATAACATATGCCCGACAATGGTAGCCCCGAACAGCTGGCGCAATCTCATCGGGTTCATTTCGATATGTAACCGTATTGGAGTGACCGCGACCCTTCCTATATTCCGAGTTTGTTACAACCTAGTTTCCGGAAGAAGCTCTGAGTGGCCCTATATTGGCCCCCGAAAGTCGTTCAACATGATTTCAGATAATCCATCTTCGATAAAGGAGTGGAAGTCCCGATTTTTCATTGCCAAAGGAAACATCGGTTCGGGTTTTCCAAGGGGATGGGCAAGTTACGTGAAGGATCCGGAGGCGCACCCGGAGTTATCCGAGTAGGAAAAGAGGGATTTAGTAACCCTTCGTGGTGGTCGGGTGCTATCGGCCAGCGCCCTATTATTTGAGGATGCCCTTTTTATCGTCAGGTTTAGTTCCATCAACCCTAAAGGTGAGTCTTTGCTCTGGTGGTAGGTATCTTTAAGCAACTTCATTACCATTTAACTGAATGTCCATTATTTTTCAGCCGAGAGGTCCGCATTTGTGGGCCAGATAATGAAGGAGCTAGGTAAGCCAATCCTATAAAGCCGCCATTGAGAGGGCCTCTCGGCTCGAGATTCAAGTTAAGGAGCTTCAGAGCTTCCGAGAGCAATCGGATAGGGCCTGTTTGGAGTTGTCGCAGATCAAATCAAAACACATCGATGAGATCAACGCCATGCGACAGCATTTCGATGAGAGATGGGGCGAGCTGAAGAATAGCCATGCCGAAGAAAAGGATAGTTGGGCCAAAAGGCTCGAAGAAGAGGAGCGCAGATGCCGACGCCAGCAAGATCAGCTTGCTGGCCTGAACAGAAAGCTTGTCGATAGGGAAGATTGGCTAAAATGGCAGCATGACCAGATTGCCAAACTTACTGCTGATCTTGATCAATCTCGTCGGAGATTGAGGATAAACAGTCTTGGATCAGTGACCTCAAGGAGGGTCTTTAGCAAAACAAATCGTCCAAATTAAAGGCCCTCGAAAAGGTCCACGAGCTGAGCAAAAAGATAGCTCGGCGAGAGGAAGAGGTATAGCATCTTCTCACTTGCCTATTTCTAGTGTCTTTTTCTTCGGCTATAATCTTATATGATTCGGTATTTGCAGATGGGCAGAATTGGGCTAGAGGCTCAGAACCAATTTAAAGCTTTGAGAGCGGAGTTAGCCTCGAGCCGCCAAATGAATTTCGAACTTGGGAGTCAACTAGCTGAAGCTAACAACCGAATTTCCTCGGCGATGGATGAATACAAAAGTTCTGTTCAATTATCCGAGGAGCATAAAGCGGCCTGTGCCGATGCATTTTGGTTCGGCGAAGAGGAGACTCGGTCGAAGATCTCCTAGGCATATCCCGAGTTAGATATGTCTTTTCTTGAGGTCGAGCTATTTGATACTCGTACCCCGGGAGCTGAAGAAGCGGAGTATGAAGAGATCTCAGATATCGACCTCGAGACGATTTTAGGCACTAATGAGGGCTCGGCTCCGAAGGGGTGTTCCCAGCCTGGCGCCGAGAATCTGAGGTTCCTTTATCAATCGTACTTGAAGTGGGTGAGCCCAGTCAACCTCCTCTGGATGTCGCCAAGCGGTCCCCTGGAAACGATTCAGACCCTGACTCTTAAGGGTTGTTCATGTATCTTTTGCTTTTTAGATTTGTAATTTTGATTGAAACTTCTATGAATGAATCTTTTGTCTCCTTCTATTTGTCTTATTGCCTTGGTTATCATTTTCTGGACGATCTTTTTTGTCAGAAATTTTTTTCTTGTCGGTCGAACGAACCGCAAACGATTCATGCTGTAAGATTGGATTGCTCTTGGGAGTTTCATTTTGAATATTTTATTCAATCGAAGCCAAATTAGCTAACTCTGCCGTCGTGTGGAATCGCTCGATCTGCCATGGAATATAATTTCGGATTTGCCCAAAGTAAGGCGATCAGTACAGAATGCGCAAGTCAACTCGGTTTGTCGAGGCATAAAATAGTTCGGCTTGAAATGGCCAAAAACTATGGGAATACCTCGATTAGGGCCGAGGTTATGCGAATAGTTAGTCTATCCGAAGAAAAAAGTTGGCCTACCCTCTACTGAGGTAGACGAAATGGCTTAGCAATTTGCCAAAGAACGCCTTGTTTTTTCCTCAAGGCATTTATCCGTTGGTCTTTCCAACGCAAGTCCCTTTAGCGTATGCGTCAAGTACTCGATTGCCATTGGACGGCGTCGCTTTCGAAGGGGGATCTCCTAGGTCTGCCCATATCTCAAGGGCCTTTAGGCGGTTTCCTGCATTTAAGGCTCTTAATTCGAGATTAGAGGAAAATCTTTTGCCTTACATCGCGGCTTAGGAGGCACGTTCGCGTGCTTCCGAATGCGCCCTTTTCCCCTGTCCTACCACGTGGCAGCGCGACTAGGGCGTTTTGAATTCTAGGGCTCTCTGCTTTAATGTTTGCTCCTGGTTTGTTTGTCTATAAAAAGGGAGGGAGCGGACTGTGTTATGCCATCTCCCGAGACCTCTTCTTCTGTGAGCTGTAGGGGCTTTCATGGCGCCTATTTCATTGAGGTTGAGAGCGGAGAGATCGAGCTTCCCTTTTGAAAGATGGTTCATCCCAGATAGCTGGGGTGATGGAGAAGCTGCTGAAGAGCAAGTAGTCCTCAAGGGAGAATCTCGGAGGTCATATGGAGAGCGCATGAGGAGGCACACAGAGGTCATATGGGGAGCATATGTATGCGCTTCATGTGTGGCCTTTGTCACTTGCCATGGGGACCGCAGGAAATGCAAAGCATACGTATCCCCCATGGCCGACATGGAACTCACCTCCTTCCTCAATTTGGATCCCTCGGTTCATTTGCCTGAGGGGTCTTTTCTCAGGGAGGAGGGAGGCGAGTGGTGTTGGTCTGCTGGTCCCCTATCCATGATGTTGGGCAGCGACTAGCAGCCTTAGCATTCATTTGGGAGGAGGTATCCTCAGCATCGGCATCCATAGGTCTCTAGCCCAGTTTGGATCTCTTAATTCATTGAAGGGATCCGTGGATGGCCGACTTTGCTATCAACAAGTGACTTCAATGGAGTCATATGGTTTCTCTGATTTCTTGGGTCGGATGCAGAAACATCATTATCGACCGAAGTTGCTCGACTGAGCTTTTATTTTATTTATCTTTATTTTCTGTGCTATGATGCACTTGTAATGCCTCTTAGGAAGTTGTAATTTTTTATCAATAAAGAAAGTTTTTAACCTTCCTTCTTCGAGTACTTATTTCCTTTTCTAGTGTGGTTGTATTGAGAGTTGTCTTACTCATATTGTGCTTTCTAGATTGTAGCATAGTTTACTAGTTCAGCAGCGCTTTTGCTACTCCGCTTTTTTTTGGCATTTCAACGATGTTCATCTTTGTTTAAGTCAGAGAGAGAGAGACCTGGGTGGCCCTATTAACTTGCGATGCAAACATGATTCTTCCCAAGGGATGGAGTAAGTTTTTCTTTAAAGAAAAATAATTCACATAATCTCACTGGTGAGCAAAGAAAAGCCACTTACCTCCATCGAAGTGTAATAGGATGTCTTAGCTAGGCTAGAGCGTCCGAGGAATCTCTTGACTTGATCGAGGCTTTGGACATTATTCAGAGATATATCACTTGGTTCGGCCGAGGCTTCAGAAATTGTTCATAAATATATCACTCGGTTCGGCCGAGGCTTCAGAAATTGTTCAGAAATATATCACTCGGTTCGACCAAGACTTTAGAGATTGTTCAGAAATATATCACTCGGTTCGGCCGAGGCTTTAGAGATTGTTCAAAAATATATCACTCGGTTCGGCCGAGGCTTCAGAGATTGTTCAGAAATATATCACTCGGTTCTACCGAGGCTTCAAGATTATATTTTACTTGGCATAGCCAAGGTACGGAGATATCACTCGGCTCGACCGAGGCTTCAAGATTATATTTTACTTGGCACGGCCAAGGTACGGAGATCGCTCAGCCCTTTCAAGGATTTAAACAGATTATATTTTACTTGGCGCGCCAAGGTACGGAGATCGCTCGGCCCTTTCAAAGATTTAAAAAGATTATATTTTACTTGGCGCGGCCAAGGTACGGAGACATCACTCGGCTCGGTCGAGGCTTCAAGATTATATTTTACTTGGCACAGCCAAGGTACGGAGATCGCTCGGCCCTACCGAGGATTTAAAAAGATTATATTTTACTTGGCGGCTAAGGTACAGAGATTGCTCGGCCCTGCCGAGGATTTAAAAAGATTATATTTTACTTGGCGCGGCCAAGGTACAGAGACATCACTCGGCTCGACCGAGGCTTCAAGATTATATTTTACTTGGCACGGCCAAGGTACGGAGACATCACTCGGCTTGGCCGAGGCTTTAAGATTATATTTTACTTGGCGTGGCCAAGGTACGGAGATATCACTCGATTGGCTGAGGCTTCAGTGTATAGCAAAACCTGCTTCTCATTGCAGCTTTCAAGGAGAGTCATATAAATGGAGATTTTGCGAATCTTCGAAAGTTAAATTTGATTTAATGAACAGAGTAAGTTTAGTAAGAGCGTACTTTTACTGGTGATACGCACGGAGAGTGTCCGAGTTCCATGTATGAGGGATAGATTTTCCATTCAAATCTTGGAGTTTATAGGTGCCGGATCTAATTATCCCCGTAACTTGGTAGGAACCTTCCAATTCGGGACAATTTTCCTTGCTCCAATGGCTTTGAGACGGATGCCTTCCGAAGCACTAGATCACCTGGGAGGAAAGACTTCCCTTTGACTCTGGTGGAGTGATAACGAGCTATTCTTTGTTGGTAGGTGGCCATCCGAATTCGGGCTTTCTCCCTAATTTCTTCTATTAAATCAAGACTAGTTCGGAGTTGCTCATCATTGGATTCCTCCGAATAGCCTTCCATGCGAGGGAAGGGGAGTCCGACCTCCACGGGGATGACAGCCTCTATGCCAAAAGCCATCCTAAATGGGGTCTGTCCTATGGGTATCCTCTCAGTAGTTCGATATGCCCACAACACATGGTGGAGCTCTTCCACCCACCTATTCACGCCCGGTTGAGCCAAGCTTTAATTCCCTGCAAGAGAGTTCGGTTGGTTACCTCAGTCTCTCCGTTGGCTTGAGGATGTCCGATCGATGTCAGGCGATGGAGAATGCCATGATCCTCATAGAACTCTCGGAACTTAGGATTGTCGAACTGCTTCCTATTGTCGGTGATGATAGTATTGGGAAGGCCGAAGTGGCAAATGATGGACCTCCATACGAAGTCTTTAGCTCGAGCTTTGGTTATTTGGGCGACTGCTTCGCTTTAACCCACTTGGTGAAATAATCGATCACAACAAACAAGAACTTCCTTTGCCCCGTTGCAAGAGAGAAAGGGCCAAGAATATCCATCCCCCATTTGGCGAAAGGCCAGGGGGATGATATGGGAGTCAGGTGTGCAGGGGGAAGACTCTGGATGTTTGAGTGCCTCTGACACGAATCACAAGCTCGGATGAGGTTATCGATGTCTTTCTGCATCGTTGGCCAATAATACCTTTGACGCAACACTTTGTGGCATAGGGCCCGATAGCCAAGATGACTACTGTAGATGCCATCATGAACCTCCCAAAGAGCATAATCGGCCTCTGATGGTTAGAGGCATTTGAGCAATAGCATGGAGAAGGATCGCCTATACAGCCGATAATCAATCAGAACATAATGAGATGACTGCATTTTAGATTCCTTGCTTCTTTTCTATCAGTGGGTAGCAGTCCTTCTTTAAGGTACTTGTGCAGAGGATCAATCCAAGATGGCTCGGTGTCAACCTGCATCATTTGGCCAGCCTCGGCGATACTAGGCTTCTCCAGGACTTCCAAGTGGAATCTCCGTTCAAGATCCATCGACTCCATAGTCGTTAGGCGGGACAGAAGGTCGGCATGCGCGTTTTCAGCCCTTGGGATCTGGATAATTTTAAATTCATCAAAATAGGAGGATAAATCGCGCACCTTTTGGAGATACCAAATCATCTTTGGCTCTCGAGCCTCGAATTCTCCTTGCACCTGGCCAGCCACCAACTAAGAGTCGGTGCAGGAAATTAGTTTTTTAACCTTAAGCTCAAGGGCGATTCGAGTCCGAGAGCAGGGCTTCATACTCCGGGAAGGAGAAGCGGATGCCATACTCAAAAGTTGCACCCTCCGGGCTGGTGAGGACCAAGCCAGCACCAGAACTGCCCGCACTGGAGGATCCATCGGCGTGAAGCAACCATGGGGCGTTGGGCTTTGGTTGTCCAGGGGTGTCCGAAGCAGAGCCATCTTCAGGTATGGTGCATTCGAGGAGGAAATCTGCCAAAACCTGGGCTTTAATGGCTGGACAAGGTTGATATTGAATGTCATGCTCACTCAGTTCAACAGCCCATTTGGTCATTTTCCCCGATGCTTCTGAGCGATGGATAATCGCCTTGATGGGTTGGTCAGTCAGAACAGTGACAATGTGCGCTTGGAAATATGGCAGTAGCTTTCGACCGATGTCACCAGGGCTAGGACCATATTCTCGACCTGAGTATACCTTGTTTCAGCATCTTTAAGCAGTTTGCTGACATAATAAACATGTTTTTGGACTTTGTTCTCCTCTCTGATTAGCACCAAGCCAACATCATTTTCAGAGATTGCCATGTATAGGCTCAGCGTTTTCCCTGGCTTCGGGATACTGAGGAGAGGTGGCAAGCCGAGGTATTTCTTAAGATCTTTAAAGGACTTCTGACAGTCTGAGGTCCATTGGAATTTTTGGGCCGATCGAAGAGCTTTGAAGAAGGGGAGGCACTTCTTGGCTGACCGGGAAATAAAGCGGCTAAGGGTTGCTATTCTTCTGGTAAGGCGTTGCACATCTTTGACCAACCTCAGAGGGGCCATCTGTCGCAGGGCCTGGATCTTTTGGGGATTCGCTTTGATGCCTCACTAAGAGACCATGAAGCCTAGAATTTTTCGGAGTTGACCCCGAAAGCGCAATTGGTGGGGTTGAGCTTCATCTGGTACTTTCGAAGCATTGCGAAGCTCTCCACGAGGTCCTCGACATGTTGGGACACTTTTTGCTCTTTACCAGTATATCATCAATATATACCTCCATGTTCTGGCCGATTTTCTCTTTGAAGACTTTATTGACCAGCCTTTGATAAGTGGCAGCATTTTTAAACCAAAGGGCATAACTCGATAACAATAAATACCTTGGTCGGCGATGAAGGCAGTTTTCTCCTCGTCTTCGGGCGCCATTCGGATCTAGTTATAGCCCGAATAGGCATCCATAAAAGTCAGCATTTGATGACCCGAAGTTGAATCCACGAGTTGGTCGATCCGCGGAAGAGGGAAGCTATCTTTTGGGCAGAGGCCTTGTTGAGGTCGGTGAAGTCATTGCAGATCCTCCATTTTCCATTTGATTTTTCACCATGACCACATTCGCCATCCAATCAGGATAATTAACCTTTCGGATGAATTTAGCTTTGATGAGCTTATCCACTTCTTCTTCAATAGCCTTTTGGCGCTCAAGGGCAAAGCTCCTTTTCTTCTATTTTATTGGCCAAAATGTCTCGTCCATGCTGAGGCGGTGGACCAGGACGTCCGGGCTGATTATGGGCATATCCGACGCGGACCAAGCGAAGACGTTAGCATTCTTCCGAAGGAATTCAATCAACTCTTGTCGAAGCTTTTCTTCCAGCTGTGACTCGACCTTTATGGTTCGGTCAGGCCAAGCTTCATCAAGTGGTACTTCCTCCAATTCTTCGACTGGCTCTCCTCGTTGCTCAGCAAAGTCTTCCCGAGCATCTAGTCCATCTACCTCGGGCTTCCTGAACTGAAGGTCGGTGACAAAACAATGCCGAGCTATGATTTGGCTTCCTTGAACAACCCCCACTCCCCATTCGGTGGGAAACTTCATGGCGAGATGGGGAATGGAAATGATGGCTTTGAGAGATATTTGTCCCGGCCTACCGAGGATGGCATTGTAAGAAGACCGAAGCTTGGTTACAAGGAAATCCATGAGCATAGTAGCCACGCGGGGCTAGGTGCCGGCTCGGACCGTCAGAGTAATAACTCCCTCAGGGATTATAGAGTCACCCGTGAAGCCCACTAGGGTGGACTCCACGGCCCGGAGGCTTTCCATCCGAAATTTCAATCTCACAAAGGCATCAAAGTACAAAACATTAACGTAACTCCCACTATCAATCAAGATGCGGTGTACATCATAATTATTCATATTTAAGGATACAACTAGAGCATCATCATGGGGGTACTGTACCTTCCAAAGGTTTTCATCAAAAAAGTGAGCTCATCAACACGAGCCTTCTTTGGCGGGTTTTTCTCCTCGCCTGGCCAAGAAGATGGGGAGCCGGCCACTGCTATCATATTGACATTGCCGATAACCGGAGGATTTGGTGAAGGAAGCTGGCGAGGCTCGGGTTGGCGATTCTCCTCATTGTTCGGCTCAGAGGGTCCTTTGAATCGGTCCAGTCTGCCCCATCAGATTAATCGCTCAATTTCATTCTGGAGTTGCCAATAGTCCTCGATATCATGCCCATAATCCCGATGGAAGCTGCAGTACTTGGTCGGGTCCCTCCGAGTCGCATTACCTCGGAGAGAAGGAGGCCAAGGAATTTGCCGCTCGATCTCCATTAGGATTTATGTTCTTGGCACGGTGAGGGAAGTGTAGCGGTCGAACCTTCGAGCTGGACTCCGGGTTCGGTCTCGAGGCGGCGGCAGGAGCTCTCTGGTGGTGAGGCAGGCTTGCACGGCGGTAGGCTCGTTGCTTATCTGAGCCCTTTGCCTCCTTCTTCAGCTGCTCGACTCGAGCTGATCTCCTTGATTCTTCTACTCTAGCATACTTATCCGCCAGGGACATCATGTCTGAAAGGCTCTTCGGGTAATTAACTTCCAGAGCCAAGTAGAAGTCTCCTTCCTTCGACACCCCTCCCGCCAAGGCAGACATGGCTACCTCGTGGTTTAGATGGTCGACTTCCAGGAGGGTCGTATTGAAATGACCAAGATAATTTTTCAGGGATTCCCCCTCTCTTTGACCTCAAAGAGGGAATCGGATCTCTATCACTGGCAACGGCTGCTGACGAACTGGCTGATGAGCAAACAACTCAGTTCATCGAAAGAATCAATGGAACCTTGCTTCAGGCTGTTGAACCAGGCTCGGGCCGATCCCCTTAGAGTGGAGGGGAATGCTCGACACAGGATCGCGTCCGATGCTCCGTGGAACATCATGATGGATCTGAAGTTGCTTAGGTGGTCGTCGGGGTCAGTGGATCCATGGTACGGCTCGATGGTAGGGAGCTTAACATGAGGGAGAATCACTTTCCTCATGATCCTCTCGAGAAGGGGATGCCCTGCTCCGCTTTTGGCTGGGATGGAGGGGCTTGTCTAGCAATGTCTAATTCCTGATGCCATTCTCGATGCATTTCTTGCATCTGTTGCCTAATCCCTCATCCAAAGTGGTAGGAGGGATCGGGCGATGAGAATACGGTAGCGGTGTCGAGTCTTGGGAAGACACTGGGAAGGGGGAACGAGCCCACTTGGACCTGAGCGGGCTCTTACCTCCAGCCTGCTGCGGTGCTGGCCTTGCCCTCACGGGCCGGTGACAATGGTCAACTGCTTCAGGCAGATCAAAAGAAGAGATCGCTGGCGGAGCAGGGGCGGCGGCCTCTTCGTGAGGCTGGAAAGCAGGAATGGCCAGGCTAGGAATCGCTTGGAGTCCCTAGACCAGCTGGGTCAATGCCTGGACCTACTGAACCAGAGTGGCGAACTGGTCCAGCGTTACTGTCGTTGCTAGCGGCGAAGGAGTTTCAGCTGGCGGTGGTGCAGAGGTACCACACCGCTAATTGGATTAGGCCTTTGGGAGGCGGCCTGGTCTTGAGCCTCGGATGTGGCTCTCCTTCGATTGGCCATTAGAGGATGCTTCTTCTGGTTGTTGAGTCTTATCTCCTGGGTTACAAGTTTATAAGACTTGAGGCCCTTCCTCTAGCGCCAATCTGTTGCTGCGAAAATCCGTTCTTCGACTTGGTGCGCTCTGGATCCGGGTCCAAACGCTGATCTCGACATCCGGGGTGGAATCTGCAAGATAGTCCATGCACGCAGAGGATTTTCTTGGGGTTATCCTCTGCGGGGGACCCTCTGATGCCAAGTCAGTGGAGATTCACAACAAGCAGATGTGAGGAGAGGACTCTCACAGAAGTTCCCTCAAATGGATTTTTCTTCCAGAAGCTCCAAGCTCTGTGGGAGCTCAGATGGAGCTTTTCAGTATGGGAGTCAGTGAATGGATGCATACCTGAGAGATTTGAGGGCTGTGGTATTTATAGGCGATCACCTGTTCCTTGGGCGTGTTGCGAGGAGTCTGAAAGCCGTTGAGATTCGAAGCGGATTCGAATTAGGTTCGTTACAAGGCCAATGGGATTCGTATCTCGTCGGTTGAAAGATCGACGGCTAGGAAAGCTGGTTAATGCCTTGGGATTCAGCGACCGTGTAGGTTCTAGGCTACCCCTATGGCCCTTAGGCCACTTTTGGGCATGATTCTCCATTTGGAATCTCATTCAGTTATGGTGAATTCAAACTCTCTCGCGCCGGATTTCGCGGAAGCATTCGAGTGCCTCGGTTTGGTCGAGGCAAGGGACAACTTGGTTTTCTGAAGTGTGGAAATAACTCAGGCTGCTGAGGGCGAAGATAGCTCGGGCTGCCAAAGTATGAAGATAGCTCAGGCTACTGAGGTATAAGATAGCTCGGGCTACAGAGGTATGAAGATAGTCCGAGCTACCAAGGGTGAGGATAGCTCGGGCTGCCGAGGATGATCCGAGTTGTCGGGGCGCCCCGATGCCGCTGAGGACGATTGGGCTTCGCTGATTAGTGGGTGTGATAGCTGGCCGATAAGATGTTAGGACTTGGACTTGTTGTCGATCCGTACAGGTGCGATGATAATTTTACCCCCATCACATATATAATTATATATATTATTAATTTTATATTTTTTTGTGCATCACATGTATGATTCATATATGCATAAAATTAATTAATATGAGGAGCACATTCACAGTGCAGAAAGACTTTTTCTTCGATGGAGACGTGCACCTACCCTCATTGACTTGGACCATGGATCGTTCGACGCCACCTTTGCAAGGAAAGGCACCGAGAGGAGGATAGCTCAAGCCATCTTCCTTGTTTGCTGGATCTGAGGGAGAGAAAATCTGAGGGGTGCCATGGCGAGCGCTTTACTATCTTCTATCGGATCAAAAACCAGCCAAGTATTGGGGTTTGTTCGGAGATGGGCAGCATCACCGTCCTCATCAACGGATCCACGCAGCAGTATCTTGGAAGATATTAAGAAGCTACGAGAATAGTAAATAATCTGGATGCAGTCCGGATGAACCAGAGGGAATCCCCTGCAGCGCACCATAGCGTGGCTACACGTCAATCAGGGCCTGAGTTTCCTTTGCGTTCGATAGTGGGGCCGACTTAGGGTGAAAGGCAGCCCATCATCCACTGCAGAGGGCGCAACTCACACGGATCAAGGACTGATTTATTTTATTATTTATTTATTTATTTATTTAGGCATGGGTGAAAGAACACCTGCAGCCTCTTAGAAGAAAATTTTGTGGATCGCATGTAGCGTAGATCGTGCGTATTGTGTAATATATAATTATATATATAATTATTAATTTTATTTTTTTTATGCATCACATGTATAATTCTGCATATAATTATTAATATGAGAAGTGATGGGGCCAGTTGACCTCATGGAAAAATAAAATTTTTTGGACGGCTCCAAGGCCGACGGCTCCAAGACCGACGGCCCCAAAGGCCGACGCCCGACAGCCCCAAAGGCCGACATCTCCAAGACCGACAGCCCCAAAGGCCGACACCCGACGCCCGACGGCCCTAAAGACCGACACCTCCAAGGCGTCCAAGACCGTCGGCCCCAAAGGCCGACACCTCCAAGACCAGCACCTCCAAGGCCGGCACCTCGAAGACCGTCAGCCCCAAAGGCCGACACCCGACGGCCCCAAAGGCCGACATCTCCAAGAACGATGGTCCCAAAGGCCAACACCCGACGCCTGACAGCCCCAAAGGCCGACACCTCCAAGGCGTCCAAGATCGTCGGCCCCAAAGGCCGACACCTCGAAGACCGGCACCTCCAAGGCCGGCACCTCGAAGACCGGCACCTCCAAGGCCGACGGCACAAAGGCCGACACCTAAGACCGACGGCCCCAAAGGCCGACACCCGATGCCCGACGGCCCCAAAGGCTGACACCCGACGACCGACAACCCCAAAGGCTGACGGCTCCAAGACAGTCGGCCCCAAAGGCCGACGCCTCCCAAGCAAGTCGGCCGCGGTACTTCCCAGCCGCCACGGCGTGTCCAAGTTAGGCGGCCCCAGCATCTTCCCAGGTGGCCCCTACGTCTCCAAGCAAGTCGGCCCCGGCACTTCCAGCCGGCCATGGCGTGTACAAGTTAGGCGGCCCCAACATCTTCCAGACGGCCCCTACTTCTCCAAGCTAGCCGGTCCCGACACTCCCAGCCAGCCGCGGCGTGTCCAAGTTAGGCGGTCCCAACATCCTCCCAGGCAGCCCCTACTTCTCTAAGCTAGCCGGCCCCGGCACTTCCCAGCCGGCCCTAGCATGTCCAAGCTAGGCGGCCTCGGAACTTCCCAGCCGGCCACGGCGTGTCCAAGTTAGGCGGCCCCAGCATCTTCCAGGCGGCCCCTACGTCTCCAAGCAAGTCGGCCCCGGCACTTCCCAGCCGGCCACGGCGTGTACAAGTTAGGCGGCCCCTACTTCTCTAAGCTAGCTGACCCCGGCACTTCCCAGCCAGCCGCGGCGTGTCCAAGTTAGGCGGCCCCAGCATCCTCCTAGGCGGCCCCTACTTCTCCAAGCTAGCCGGCCCCGGCACTTCCCAGCCGGCCCCGGCGTGTCCAAGCTAGGCGGCCCGGCACCTCCCAGGCGGCCCCGGCATTTTCCTAGCCGGCCCTCTACGTCTCCAAGCTAGGCGGCCCGGCAACTCCCATGCGGCCCCGGCGTCTTCCTTGCTGGCCCTCTACGTCTCCAAGCTAGGCGGCCCTGGCACTTCCCAGCCGGCCCCGGCATGTCCAAGCTAGGCGGCCCGGCACCTCCCAGGCGGCCTTGGCGTCTTCCTAGCCGGCCCTCTACGTCTCCAAGCAAGTCGGCCCCGACGCCTTCTCCACGTCCCCAGTCCCGCCGAGTCGGCCAATGCCAGGCCGGTCCGACTCGGCCCCGCGTCTCCAGTCCCGCCGAGTCGGCCAAGGCCATCCCAGGCCGGCCCGACTCGGCCCCGGCATCTCAAGTCCGTCGATTCGGCCCCGCCCCGGCACTGCCTCGCCAGCAGGATGGGCCCCAGCCATCTCGGGTCGACCCGGCTCGGCCCTGACAAGACGGGATTTCCCAGTTCCCGCCAGATCAACCCCCAACAGTTCAAGAAACTGCCTCTCTGACGCGCGCCTCCCGACAGCGCCAGACACGGGCCGCCCGACAGCACCGATGCGTGCCGCCTGACAATGCCGATGCGCGCCGCCCGACAGCCCCGCCGGCTGATGGGATGTGGCCCACTAACTGGCCCAAATTCACGTGAGGGCTCAGCAGAGCTTCTGATTCACGCAATCGCACGTGATCATGCCAGAATCAACCCCTATAAAAAGGTGAATCCATCCAGTAAATAGGTACAGCGCGATAACCCCCAAAATCTCCATCTCAATTGTCAAAGGAGAGATCCCTTTTCCACCCAAAACAGGGCTCACTTGAGCCCTTCTTCAGCTGTGACCTCAGTCACTAACTTGGCCGTCGGAGGGTCCCGCTGGAGACCCCTCCGGTCTCGGGACTTCTTTGCAGGCAACCCGGCAAAGCGAGGATACGAGAAGCACCTCCATTCCCGACGTCCAGGGAAGGTGATCGAGCGTCATCAGATTGGCACACCAGGAAGGGGGGATAAGAAAAAGTAGCGAACGTTCTTCCTGAGCTACATCTTTCGTCCCCCCTCTTCTTCCAAAAGCCATGGTGGTGACCCGAGCTCAGGACGCCTCCTTCAGCTGCGCAGCGGGGTTTCCCCCGCCAATAGACAGTAGGAGGCCAATCCCCTGCTGCCAACCCTCCGATCGTTTGCCCGCCGCCGGACGCCGCTGTCCAAACAGCGGAGCGGCTGGTGACTCTTTCCCAGCAAGTCCAGAATCTCATCGTCAAGATCCACGGGCTCCAGCAACAACAGTCTGTGGCCACCCAGCATCAAACTGCTCCCCTCGCCAGTCAGCAGTCGGCGAGGGAAGGTTCTCCTCGGCGGGAGGCCGGTCGGTGAGAGACCGGCCGACGTCAAGTTTCCCCTAGGAAGCCTCGACGCGAGACCTCCAAGCGGCCGCGGTCCCCTGACCACGGCCCCAGTGAATTTCCCCCCAAGCCACATCATCACGAGGAACCCAGACGGAAGTCCTGACTTCCGTCTCCATCTCCTTCTACCTCCTCTTCTTCTTCCTTCGAGCCATCTCGGAGGGCCCCGATGATCAGCCGCCAGGCGGAGGAACGCCTGGAGGAGTACAACAGGCGACTCGACGAGCTCGCCAAGAAGATCACCATCAGCCGGAGGAAGAGTTCGACACTCGTCCTCCCTACACTCGCAGCATACTGGAGGAACCGGTTCCCTCGAGGTTCCGCTTCCCCCAGGTGGACCCGTACGATGGTACGACCGACCCCCTTGACCACCTCGAGAGTTACAAAGCTATGATGCAAATCTAGGGCGCCCTAGACGCCCTCCTCTGCAAGGCCTTCCCCGTAACTCTACGGAAGGCCGCCCATGCATGGCACTCACGCCTGCCCCCTCACAGCATAGACTCCTTCCAGGAGCTGGAGAGGGCATTTTTGGCCCACTTTGATGCCTACCGCCGAATCCCAAGGGTGGCAGACAGCCTTTTTTCCATCCGCCAGAAGGAAGGAGAGTCGCTGCGGGACTTCGTGTCCCGATTCAAAACCGCCGCCCTCGAGGCCTACCATCTCGACGATGCGGTGGCTACCCTGGCGCTGAAGCAGGGACTCCTTCCATCCCGCTTCACCTTCTCCCTAGATAAGAAGCCCCCAAGCTCTTATTTAGACCTCCTCCTCCGGGCCCAGAAGTACATCCGCGCCAACGAGGCTGACTCGTCCAGAAGGGAAGCCGATAGGAGTTCCAACAAGAAGCCGACGCCCACGGAACCAGCTGAGGAACGATCCAGGCAGCTCGAACCACCCCGTCGCTTTGACCACCGGCCCCAGGCGCTGGTTCCTAAGGGGCGGTTTACTCCTCTCATGGCTCTGATCTCCCACATCCTGCTATAGATTGAGGAGGATCCTTACTTTCAACACCCACGTCCCCTAAAGTCAGTAAACCCCCACAACAGAGAGCTTTACTGCCGGTATCACCAAGACTATGGACATGACACGAAGATTACTGCCATTTGAAGAGGGCCATTGAAAAGTTTGTCCAGCATGGCCACTTGGGCAAGTTCGTTCGAGGAAATGGCCCCGGGTGCATCGCCACCTCCAGCGCCTCAGATTTGCATCAATAATGCCCCAACGGAAGGAACAATAGCATGATCTCATGAAGGGCGAGCAGCAGCTCGAGGAGCCGATGGAAGGAAGCAAGCTGGCATTAAGATGGGAAGCTTCTCCCCTGCATTCGGAATGCGGACGGTATTGTCAGTAGCTTGATGATTCTTTAATAAAGTATTATTCAGAATATCCTTGTTTTATCATGCTCTTGGGATGAGTATATTTCTTAGGCAGAGACCGGCTCCGCGTCGGCACCAAAGACCGGCTCTGCATCGGCAACAAAGATCGGCTCCGTGTCGGCACCAAAGATCAACTCCGCATCGGCACCAAAGACCGACTTTGCATCGGCGACAAAGACCGACTCCGCGTCGGCACCAAAGACCCATGAAGGCAAACAGCTAGAAAAAAGCTAAGTATACTACACTGAGAGTTTCTTTTCATTAGTATCTGAATGCGTTACAGGAAAACCACCAAAGACCGACTCCGCGTCGGCAACAAAGATTGATCCCGCATTGGCACCAAAGACCGACTCTTGTCGGCACCCGAGACCGGCTCCGTGTCGGCACCCTCAAGCTCAAGACCTGCGGATCCCAATCAACAGAGTTTCCTGGGGGGCAGATCAACCCTGCAGAAGGAGACCAATTTCTTTAAGAAAAAGGCACCTGAGCCTGGCCCAATCGCCCTCTGGTCACCCTCCGGGGTTCAAAAGGCCTCATCGGCTTCATCTTGCCTCAACGGCTAACTGAAGAGCATCCCCCCAAAAAGTTAGCGTACGCTGCTTTCAGTGGCGGCGTGAGGTAATCAATTTGCTTCCAAAAAATTTCTTGAAGTTCTACACTCCTTTCGCTTAGCTGATGCAGGCACGCAAGCTCAAGGAGTGTGGGGGGCATTTGATGGGGCCAGTTGACCCATAAAAAATAAATTTTTTTGGACGGCCCCAAAGGCCGACGCTCCAAGACCGATGGCCCCAAAGGCCGACGCCCAACAGCCCCAAAGGCCGACATCTCCAAGACCGACGGCCCCAAAGGCCGACACCCGACGCCCGATGGCCCCAAAGGCCGACACCTCCAAGGCGTCCAAGACCGTCGGCCCTAAAGGCCGACACCTCCAAGACCGGCACCTCCAAGGCCGGCACCTCGAAGACCGTTAGCCCCAAAGGCCGACACCCGATGGCCCCAAAGGCCGACATCTCCAAGACCGACGGCCCCAAAGGCCGACACCCGATGCCCGATGGCCCCAAAGGCCGACAACTCCAAGGCATCCAAGACCGTCGGCCCCAAAGGCCGACACCTCGAAGACCGGCACCTCCAAGGCCAGCACCTCGAAGACCGGCACCTCCAAGACCGACGGCCCCAAAGGCCGACACCAAAGACCGACGGCCCAAAGGCCGACACCCGACGTCCGACGGCCCCAAAGGCCGACACCGACGACCGATGGCCCCAAAGGCCGACGGCTCCAAGACAGTCGGCCCAAAGGCCGACACCTCCCAAGCAAGTCGGCCCCGGCACTTCCCAGCCGGCCACGGCATGTCCAAGTTAGGCATTCCCAGCATCTTCCTAGGCGGCCCCTACGTCTCCAAGCAAGTCGGCTCCGGCACTTCCCAGCCGGCCATGGTGTGTACAAGTTAGGCGGCCCCAGCATCTTCCCAGGCAGCCCCTACTTCTCCAGGTTAGCCGGCCCCGACACTTCCCAGCCGGCCGTGGCGTGTCCAAGTTAGGCGGCCCCAACATCCTTCCAGGCGGCCCCTACTTCTTCAAGCTAGCCAGCCACGGCACTTCCCAGCCGGCCCGGTGTCCAAGCTAGGCGGCCCCGGTACTTTCCAGCCGGCCACGGCATGTCCAAGTTAGGCGGCCCCAGCATCTTCCCTGGCGGCCCCTACGTCTCCAAGCAAGTCGGCCCCGGCACTTCCCAGCCGGCCACGGCGTGTACAAGTTAGGCGGCCCCAGCATCTTCCCAGGCGGCCCCTACTTCTCCAAGCTAGCCGGCCCCGGCACTTCCCAGCCGGCCGCGGCGTGTCCAAGTTAGGCGGCCCCTACTTCTCCAAGCTAGCCGGTCCCGGCACTTCCCAGCCGGCCCGGCGTGTCCAAGCTAGGCGGCCCGGCACCTCCCAGGCGGCCCCGGTATCTTTCTAGCCGGCCCTCTACGTCTCCAAGCTAGGCGGCCTGGCACCTCCCAGGCGGCCCCGGCGTCTTCCTAGCCGACCCTCTACGTCTCCAAGCTAGGCGGCCCCGGCACTTCCCAGCCGGCCCCGGCGTGTCCAAGCTAGGCGGCCTGCCACCTCCCAGGCGGCCCCGGCGTCTTCCTTGCCGGCCCTCTACGTCTCCAAGCAAGTCGGCCCCAACGCCTTCTCCACGTCCCCAGTCCCGCCGAGTCGGCCAAGGCCATCCCTGGCCGGCCCGACTCGGCCCCGACGTCTCCAGTCCCGCCGAGTCGGCCAAGGCCATCCCAGGCCAGCCCGACTCGGCCCCGGCATCTCCAAGTCTGTCGATTCGGCCCCGCCCCGGCACTGCCTCGCTAGCGGGATGGGCCCCAGCCATCTCGGGTCGACCCAGCTCGGCCCTGACAAGATGGGATTTCATAGTTCCCACCAGATCAACCCCCAGCGGTTTAAGAAACCGCTTCTCTGATGCGCGCCGCCCGACAGCGCCAGACACGCGCCGCCCGACAGCGCCGACGCGTGCCACCTAACAACGCCGACGCGCGCCGCTCGACAGCCCCGCCGGCTGATGGGATGTGGCCCACTAACCGGCCCAAATTCACGTGAGGGCTCAATAGAGCTTCCGATTCATGCAATCCCACGTGATCATGCTAGAATCAACCCCTATAAAAAGGTGAATCCACCCGATAAACAGGTACGCATGCGATAACCCCCAAAATCGCCATCTCAACTGTCAAAGGAATTCCTCCTTCCTGAGATCCCTTTTTCCACACAAACAGGGCTCACTCGAGCCCTTCTTCAGCTGTGACCTCAGTCACTAACTTGGCCGTCGGAGGGTCCTGCCGGAGACCCCCTCCGGTCCTGGGACTTCTTTGCAGGCAACCCGGCGAAGCGAGGATATGAGAAGCACCTCCGTTCCTGACGTCCAGAGGAGGTGATCGAGCATCATCAAGAAGCATATTTACGGTGCAAAAGACTTTTTCTTCGATGGAAACATGCGCCTACCCTCATTGACTTGGAACATGGATCGTTCGATGCCCCCTTTGCGAGGAAAGGCACCGGAGGAGGATAGCTCAAGCTCTGGCTCCTGTTCACATAGTCCTCTTATGAGGTCAAATCCCAATGGAGGTAACCCAATGGCCTGCTGGTTGGGCCTTTGATTGCTTGTTAAATACATCTGTTTAATAATGTTAAAACATAAACGTCAAAAGAAAAAGATATTATTCTTATCTTGTTAAAGATAATTAAAATTTGTCCAAGAACGAACTTTTGTGGAATTGCCATATTCACGGTGCAGAAAGACTTTTTCTTCGATGGAGAAATTGACACCATGGATCGTTCGACGCCCCCTTTGCGAGGAAAGGCGCCGGAAGGAGGATAGCTGAAGCTCTGGCTCCTGTTCACATAGTCCTCTTAAGAGGAGTGGTCAAATCCCAACGGAGGTAACCCAATGGCCCACTGGTTGGGCTTTGATTGCTTGTCAAATACATATGTTTAATAATGTTAAAACGTAAACGTCAAAAGAAAAAGATATTATTCTTATCTTTTTAAAGATAATTAAAATTTGTCCAAGACCTTTCCTTCCCTACGAACTTTCCAAGCCGTGTGTAATCAACCACCATGCTATATTCACGATGCAGAAAGACTTTTTCTTCGATGGAGACGTGCACCTACCTCATTTACTTGGAACATGGATCGTTCGACACCCCCTTTGCGAGGAAAGGTGCCGAGAGGAGGATAGCTCAAGCTCTGGCTCCTGTTCACATAGTCCTCTTATGAGGAGTGGTCAAATCCCAACGGAGGTAACCCAATGGCCTGCTGGTTGGGCCTTTGATTACTTGTCAAATACATCTGTTTAATAATGTTAAAACGTAAACGTAAAAAAAAAAAGATTATTCTTATCTTTTTAAAGATAATTAAAATTTGTCTAAGACCTTTCCTTCCCTATGAACTTTCCAAGCCATGTGGAATCAACCACCATGCCATATTCACGGTGCAGAAAGACTTTTTCTTCGATGGCGACGTGCGCCTACCCTCATTGACTTGGACCATGGATCGTTCAACGCCTCCTTTGCGAGGAAAGGCGCCGGGAGGAGGATAGCTCAAGCTCTGGCTCCCGTTCACATAGTCCTCTTATGAGGAGTGGTCAAATCCCAACGGAGGTATCCCAATGGCCCATTGGTTGGGCCTTTGATTGCTTGTCAAATACATCTGTTTAATAATGTTAAAATGTAAATGTCAAAAGAAAAAGATATTATTCTTATCTTTTTAAAGATAATTAAAATTTGTCCAAGACCTTTCCTTTCCTACGAACTTTCCAAGCGTGTGTAATCAACCACCATGCCATATTCATGGTGCAGAAAGACTTTTTCTTCGATGGAGACGTGCACCTACCCTCATTGACTTGGAACATGGATCGTTCGACGCCCCCTTTGCGAGGAAAGGTGCCGAGGGGAGGATAGCTCAAGCTCTGGCTCTGTTCACATAGTCATCTTATGAGGAGTGGTCAAATCCCAACGGAGGTAACCCAATGGCCTGCTGGTTGGGCCTTTGATTACTTGTCAAATACATCTGTTTAATAATGTTAAAACATAAACGTCAAAAGAAAAAATTTATTCTTATCTTTTTAAAGATAATTAAAATTTGTCTAAGACCTTTCCTTCCCTACGAACTTTCCAAGCCATGTGGAATCAACCACCATGCCATATTCACGATGCAGAAAGACTTTTTCTTCGATGGAGACGTGCGCCTACCCTCATTGACTTGGACCATGGATCGTTCGACGCCCCCTTTGCGAGGAAAGGTGCCGAGGGGAGGATAGCTCAAGCTCTGGCTCCTGTTCACATAGTCCTCTTATGAGGAGTGGTCAAATCCCAACGGAGGTAACCCAATGGCCTGCTGGTTGGGCCTTTGATTACTTGTCAAATACATCTGTTTAATAATGTTAAAACATAAACGTCAAAAGAAAAAGATATTATTCTTATCTTTTTAAAGATAATTAAAATTTGTCCAAGACCTTTCCTTCCCTACGAACTTTCCAAGCCGTGTGTAATCAACCACCAGCCAAAGAAACATAATATCGCTATTGAGATGCCATGTTATCAAAAAAGATGGAGGATTGATTTGCAAGAAAGAATTCTGTGAGAGTGAGCGAGAAGACCTCCCTTTGGAAGGAGTCGTCTGGCTTCTTCAAAAAGGCGTCAAAAGCCTCCCAAAGAGTGGAGACGTAAGGCTCCCTCTCCTTCCTATTCATAGGTTCTCAACCAGGCCCAAAATCCAATAGATGCTTTTATTTGATCATGCAAGTAAGGTATGGGCAATTTATTAATCTTGCATCTCACATGCATCTTCTTCAAATCTTTAACATGCATCTCACATGCTCAAATCTTTCACCTAATAGATTAACATGCCATCTTGGCCAAGAATATCGATTTAAAAATAAATAAATAACAAAGATTTGAGAAAAGAAAGTAAAATGGATTATTTTGATCCAATAAATTTGATCAACATTTCAGACTCTTTATTTATACTCATCTAGATGCCTACTATATTGTCTATTATTCCTGCCCAATATTATGGAAGGACTAGAATGGCTGGAATTAAAAAAATTTAATTTTACACCATTAATTTATGAACATATTTTGATTTGGACATTTTTATAAAATGATTTTTTAAAAATTTTAATTAATGAAATTATATCTTGAATTTTAGATTTTTTTCATTGACAAATCTTCACTGTATAGTCATGCATTACTAAAAAAAAAACAAAATAGGGCCCACATAGTCAGATGCTACGAGAGCAGTGGTCGATAGATAAATAATCTGGATGCAGTCAGGATGAACCAGAAGGAATCCCCTGCAGCGCACCGCAGCGTGGCTACAATCAGGGCCTGAGTTTCCTTTTCGTTCGACAGTGGGGCTACTTTGGGGTGAAAGGCAGCCCATCATCCACTGCAGTCAATTCGGATGGGGCGTGGGTGAGCAGCCTCTTAGTGCGCCATGCGTACCACATCAATGACTTGGTGCAGAAAGACCAGACGTGCGCCTACCCTCATTGACTTGGACCATAGATCCTTTGCAAGGAAAGGCGCCGGGAGGAGGATAGCTCAAGCCATCTTCCTTGTTTGAGAGAAAATCTGAGGCGGTGCCATGGCGAGCGCTTTACTATCTTCTGTCGTATCAAAACCAGCCAAGTATTGGGCTTTGTTCGGAGATGGGCAACATCACCGTCCTCATCATCGGATCCACGCAGCAGTATCTTGGAAGATCTTAAGAAGCTGGAGAGAACGCTGGCCAGGATCCAGGCGGTGCTCCATGATGCTGAGGAGAGAGAGATACGAGAGGAAGCCATCAAGCTCTGGCTCCGGGAGCTCAGGCAAGTAGTTCAAGATGCAGATGACGTGTTGGACGAGTACCACTATGAGGAACTGCGAGCCCAAGTGGAAGGCCGAGCTTCCCGCAAGAGGAAGCATGTGGAGGGGGACGATGAGGAAGAGGTGAGTGGTTCTCTCTCGACTAGTACTGTTTTGATTCCAGATGGCATGGGTGATAGAATCAGGAAGATCAGGGAGATGTTCGATGAGATTTCCTTGGACCGGGAACGCCTCCGTTTGAGAGAGGAAGACGGAGAGAGGCGAGCATCCGGAGCTACGTACCCCGCACCGAGCAGCCACATGGTGGATGAATCCAGAATTTGTGGAAGGGAACAGGACAAGGACGAGGTAATTGATCTGTTGCTATCTGAGGGTATGGAAAATGGTTTTTCTGTCATTCCCATTGTGGGCAAGGGGGGACTGGGAAAAACCACCATCGCGCAACTTGTTTACAATGATTCAGAGGTAAAAAAACAATTTGATCTAACTGGATGGGTTTGTGTATCTGATGATTTCAATGTCATAAAGCTCACCAAGGACATCATTGAGTCTATCTCTTCAACAAGATGCGATGGTACACAATTGAGCGATCTTCAGAATACCCTCAATGGAGAAGTGAAGGGAAAGAGAGTGTTGCTCGTGTTGGATGATGTATGGAACGAGCGACCAAGCCTCTGGGAGTCCTTGATAAACCCCTTTGTTGGTGCCGAAACAGTAGTCAGAATTATCGTGACCTGTAGGAATGACTCAGTTGCTGAGATCATGCAAACGGTGCGTCCTTATCGTCCTAGCTACTTGTCCGAGGAGCAGTCTTGGTTATTATTTAAGCAGTATGCATTTGGTGCTGGAAACTCTGAAGAACAACCTAGCTTGGTGGATATTGGCAAGCAGATTGTGAAGAAGTGTTCTGGTTTACCATTGGCTTTGAAGACAATAGGAAGCCTTCTGAGATGGACAAATGAGGTTAGTTGGGTGGATGTCTTAGAAAGCGATCTATGGGAGGTAGACAAGAAAACGAAACTTTCGCAGCTCTCAGATTGAGCTATGATCGCATGCCAACGCATCTAAAACCTTGCTTCATTTATTGCTCCATGTTTCCTAAGGATTATGAGTTTAAAAAAGATGTGTTAGTCAGATTGTGGATGGCACAAGGCTACATTATACCTCAAGGTAGAAGGAGGCCAGAAGACATTGGTGATGAATATTTTAATGACCTACAAAGAAGATCATTCTTTGATCCCTTTGATGGTTGGCGGGCGTCATAAATATTTTTAATGATGCATGATATAATACATGATGTAGCAAAATCTATTGCAGGAAATGAGTGCTGTACGGTAGATGATGAGAAGCCAGGCGGTTTCCCTGAAGAAGTTAGCCATATATACCTGCAAAGTCGAGGGGTGCAATCACTGTCCTCATGTAACTCTAGGGGCCTAAGGTCCTTATTAGCATGGGATACTTTTTATGGCCGTCCAGTACCACTAGATGATCGACTGCTTAGTGAACCAATGGTAAGATGTTTACGGACTCTATGTTTCTCTTGGGGATATAATTTCTCAGGTTCAATCGGTAACCTAAAACACCTACGCTACTTACATATCCAATCCTCATTAAGAGGCTTCCTGAATCAGTATGTCTCCTCTATCACCTACAGACATTGATCCTTGAATGCGAGCATCTTTCAGAGTTACCAGACGGCCTAAATAAGCTTATTAACCTACGATACCTGCAATTGCTGAACTATTTTTATCCTGAATGTGGCCGTACATTCCAGCTGGGGTCGAGAAACTAACAAATCTTCAAAGTTTGTGCGGAGAATTTAGTGTGAGAGGAGGTGAGGGTCAGGGTGGGATAGGAGTACTGAAGAACTTGGTAGGGCTCCAAGGAACTCTCTGCATCTCAGGGCTTAGGAAATTGGTCAAAATAGAGGATGCCAGGGATGCCAATCTTAAATCTAAGCATCAACTTGAGCAGTTGATTCTAGAATGGAATGATTTGCCCGATAGTCTGGAAGGTACAAGCCTACTACATCTGGCAGTTAGTCCAGAAAACACTGAAGATGTCCCATCTGATGAAAAAATGGAGGAAGCCATTCTCGAGTACCTCCAACCTCACACCAACCTCAAAAAGTTGAATATAGAAAGTTATTGTGGTTCCAAATTTCCAAAATGGATGGTGATCCTTTCTCCTTGGCATCGCTTGAAGAGATCACCATATTCGATTGTGACAACGTAAGGTCGCTTCCTCTGTACATTCATGATTCTCCTGGAAAATTGGATATGATCACACCAAAAGGACCACTTCCATCAATGCTTAGGAAGGTGCGTATTTATGATTGCCGGCAACTCACATCAATTAAAGGGCTGCATAATCTCCACTCACTTGAAGAACTGTATGTATACAATTGTCCTCAACTCCGACTTATATCAGAGGAAGGATTGCCAATAAAGCTAAAACATCTGCAAATTGAGAATGTCAACGGTTGGCATTATTATCGGGGCTGCAAAACCTTACTTCTCTCATATATCTACATATAACAAGGTGTCCTAGGCTTCGGATCATGGCAGAAGACAAACTCTCATGTATGCCTAATGATGTGGAAATTGAGGATTGCCCCGGATTGATTGATTGGTGCCAAATACAAAAAATCAACTGCATTCAGGTACCCTCCATCCTAAATTTGACGTGCACTAATTAAGTTATTCAAAAATGTTCTCTGATTGCATTTTTTTAAGCTTTTACATGGAAGTGTAAACTCTAGTTTGCTAATGTGCCAGGTTTTTTCACTCGGCAAGCTGATCATATCAAACAACTGGGAGATCATAAAGCATGAGTTTGATGATTTCTCCTCCATTAGAACAGATGAAATGCAACAGCGTAGATCTTGGCGGCCCGCGATTCTTGGAATTTCTTTAGGAATCGAGGATTATTAATTGAAGAGTTGACAATATGGAGTTGCACGAGCTCATTTGTTGAACACCGAGACTTAATGTTTCTTACGCCTAAACTCTCCCTGTGCCAAAGATTGGTTATAAAGGACTGTCCTGATATCAATTCCTCCTCCTTAATAATTGATAACTGTGAGAACTTAAGGATTTTACAGTTGGCGCAACACAACCGAGATAAGCTTGAGGAGCTACAGATTGTGAATTGCTCTAAGCTCACAATGGTGGAGAGCCTGAGTTGCCTTTCCTCCTGAAAACCTTGAGAATAAAAGGATGTCCTGACCTCCGGCTTTCACGAGATGATGCACCATTTGTTCCTCCATGCATCGAAATTGAAGGAGTGTTGCGAAACGAAATCTATTCTCCACATTAAGGTAACAATAATTGTTGAGTTACCTATCTACAATTTTGCTTCTCTAAGATATTTTGGCTATTTGCCGAATTAAAATTCGTACTGGCACCAACTCCTCTGATTCTTATCTGTCTTTGCAGAGGAAGTAGAGAATAGAGAAACAATTGATGATGGAAGACAACAATCACAGTCATGGCAACGATCTGACTTCAATGGAGTCTATAGGATCGAGCGAGTCCGACCATTCCATTTCACTCTGCTCCATCCATCACAGAACCAAGTCCTTCAAGGCAATGGTAGTTGGCATTCACTATTATAATGTATCAAACATGTTAGAGGTGTTGTATATCCAATATTTGATACTGCAATGGATGGCAACACCAGTCCATTCCTGCACCTTGGGCTTCCTTCTGGTTGCACCTCGTAGACCCTGGAATGTACCGATGTAAAGCAATTGGTATGGGTCAGCACGGGCCTATTGAATCTATATTTATTTATTTCACTAAGATAGAAATTTTAAGTATTTCTTATTTCCTTTTGCTTCAATGCAGAATTGATTGTGCATCGACGTAGCGACATGCACATAACATGCTGGCAGGGCAGGCATAATGGTTAATTCAACATTAATCAAGTTTGATTGCTATCATCTTCTTTGTATATATGATGTGTTAAACACAAAATTAGTTTCTAGTCTAAATTTTTTGCTTATTTATTTGCATTTTCCTGGCACCAATTCTTTTTAATCTTTTTTTTGGAAAGTGATCTTGGCATTAATTCTTAAAAGATATTGTCAGGTAGTACTTTGCCGAGGGATTGGTCTCATAAATAGTGGACAACAATGTCGTTGCTTAGGCTAGAAGCATCTTTAGGTAAGCATTTTTCACTATTGTGGTTGTAATTTGATATAACACATACAAGTGCATGCATGCACTTTGGTTCTTACATACTTATTCAAAGGTTAGGAATTTTAAGCATTCTTTTGAACCCAAACAGGTCGATTTAAAAAGAGATGTCCAATGTACATGGACAAGAGAAGAGAAATAGCTTACAGCCCTTCAGCCATTTCATAAGTGTAGTTTTAGTATGACCTTTCAATATGTCATGCAATAGGACCTGATGCATCAAGATTGCTACATAAGTCATGTAATAGGGCCTATATGGTCACAATATTTGATTACCCTGATATTAGACCCATTCACTACAAAAAAAATAGATCATATTTGATTATTAGGGTCATAACCAGAATATGACTTGATGCTTCATGTCCTATACTACATGACAAAGATCCAATGCAAATAAGATGAGAATCTGTTTGGGGAAAAAAATGAAATGGATGAAAGCTAAATTGTAGGATAATAAGAATCATATTTGTGCATGCATGTATCAATCAATTCAGAAGCACTTTTAGAGTATTTGCTTAAACAATGCAGAGGTGTACGATAAAAATTTGAGGATAGCATGGTAAGAAAAGGAGATGAGAGAAGGATCAACTACTAAATTGTCATACCATACTAAGCACGTCATCAGATGGGATCACCTTTTACCATTTGGCATGAGGTGAGGTATTTGATTTCAATTGGAGCAGCCTTCTAGGATGGGAGTGGGTATATAGTAGAAAAGCGGGCAATAGTACCTCTAGCCTCAAAAAAATATTAATCTGTCATGCCAGCTATGCAAAATTAAATGGAAGGCTCTAATGATGTAAAAGATAAAAATGAATGTTCAAGACGACATTCTAATCTTAATATCCCTCTCCTGACTAGCTCAACAGCCCTTCAATGTTTCTTTAGCTGATTTTTCTTTTTCCTTTTTCTTTTTGTGAAGCTTTTCTATTTGTTCTCTTATGACCAAAGGAGAATTTTGGTAGCTGCTTATTTTGAGTAGAAGCACATAACTAGAGATATACGGAGATAAGCACATAACTAGAGAGAGAAACCAATGAAGGGGTCATACCTATTGTTCTAATACTACAGCCTTGCATTTCCTTTTGGCAGACAAGGAGCTTCCGGCAATGATGAGAGGCTGTTGATATCAATCTTCAATTACCTCCTCCATAATGGATTTGAAGGGATGAATTTCTTGGTGCACTACTAGCTATGTGTTTCATGATGAATGCTTGGCAGACTCTTTACAGTTCTGTTACTATGTTAGTTGTGTTGGATATTTACATAAGTTCTGAAATTTTTAAGTCTAATCCTTGGGCCTCTGTATGTCCTCAAAAGATCTTCCAAATGTAAGTGCTGCACTTTACAATCTCTTATAGCGGTGTTTGTTGCCCATATAATGGCAGGCTTATGCCTCATGCTCCCTCTGTGGTGTTGCAGATGATCAGGAATCCATTTTTTCCTAGGAAGCCATTTTTTCCTGCATTGGTCTTCTAGCAAGAGCAGTTGGTTCATGGTCGAGTTTTGTCTGGGAATTAAAGATCATCCGGTGAACCAGGTGCTTGGGAATGCAGTGATGGAATTCATGGATTGGGCCACTTTATGTTCCTCTTGATCTTAACTCCAGTCCCCTATCCATGTTCCCTTTTCTTCTGTGCCATTTTTTCGCCCCTTCTACTTCTCTCTTCTTTCAATCTGATTTTGTAGTTCCTTTGCTCACTTTCATAAATTTTATGTGGGGTGGAGCAACCCTTATGATGTAAGATGTATCAGGAGTGTTTTATAAATTGGTCCTGCAGAGATTGCTTTAAGACAAGCTTGGATGACCTTTGATCATTTGCCCAAGGCCCTCCTCCAGGATGTCATTGGGTCTGCAATGGAATGCCATGGAGTATATCGCAGTATTGCTACAAAAATAAAACTTCATTCTTTGTAGGTATAGTTCATTTTCTGTTTGTGTGGTATGGACATGTCAAGAACCTGGATAAAAATCCTGGTAGTATTCTTACATGCTCTACAAATGGTTATAATATTAAACAGGAGGCACATGGTGATGGCGTTATAGTTGATGATTTGTTGTCAACTGGTTTGGTTTAAGCTGTTTAATGATACAACAGAAACTGGTTAATGATACAACATATGTGTTATGGTTTGTCTGAGAACTCTCAAGTGGAAGCAATGCTTTTCAGCCATAGCAGTGTTATTAAATGGATCAAAAAAGACTTTGGAACTTCCTGAAGCATGGAAGAGAGTTTGCTCAAGTATCACATGTAGCTGGGTTGTGGAAAAGCAATATAGCAACAAGTTTATGCTGTTATGCGGTTGGAATATTCAGAATCTATATATCCTGTTAATGTAAGATGGAGGATGGAGAAGTTCAGTATTTTCAGCTTTTCTAATTCCTTTTTAGTTTGAAAAATGAAGATATATTTGTTCTTGTTGTCTGTTATTGGCAATCTTTTGTAGAATATTAAGTACTTCAAGTCATGATACGGGAGTGTTGAAGGCTAACAAGTATTATGTAACTGGTTTTGCTGCTGATGGTCTTTTTGAGCTGACGATTGCTCTATGTATATGGAGGGACTAAGCATAGCGACTTTGTTCAATGCTTAATCATGAGATGGATGTTATCTTTGTGACCTTATTTCTCAGTGGTATAATGGTGTTTCCTGTGTGGCTTGAATAGATTTCTATAGGGCACCGTTACGGATATGCATTGAAAAGGATGGTGGTGAATCTTTATAGTAGGACCTCTGGTAGTTATTGCATCAAACAAGGAGGGCATTTGGTGTGGGGTTGGTTATTCATTTAGGGTAATCAATGATCCGGATGGAGATAATGGAATCACCTCAGTAATCTTACATAGCGATGATTTTAAATTATCTTAATGATTTTAAATTATCTTCATCTTCATGATCACTATCCAACTTAATAAGTTTATGCTCATTATTGAGGTTAGGTATCCAAGATCACCTTCCATAGTAATTTTGACTTAAGATGTAAGAACCAAAATATCTCTCATCCACATAAAAAAATACTTAGTATTATTTTCATATTAATCTAATATAATATAATATTATAATAGTTTATTATACTAATATAATATAATTATTATTATAACATAATGTTATATAATATTATAATAATCAATAATATAAAATAATAATAAATTATTATGATACTTGCAAAATATATCAAAAATAAAAAAAAATATTAAATGGGTATTACAATTTTATTTTTTACTTCTAAATATGTTTTTTTAAAAAGTAAAAGTATAAAATCTTATTTTTGTCTATTTTTAATAATAAACTTAGAACTATCAAGTGAAATCTTCCTCATCCTTAATATCATTTTTACCCCTCCTAGCATTATTGCTCTGACTCCTGCCACTATGATTTTGTTGTCGCCACTATCACCACTACTTCAATAAATATCATCACTATTGTTACCATTATCATAACTGACACCATTATCAACAATAAAGGGACTATTATTTTTATATTTATAAAATAAAAATAATCAACTTAATACATTTTTTTTCTGTTGAATATTCAAAGATAAAGTAAAAATAAAATCTTCATGTTCTATTTCTTAAAGTAAAAGTTGAAAATCATGCCAAACACAATCATTCTCTCTTTATTTGGATACTCAAGCCGATTTTGTTTTCATTTATTAAAATACATAGTTGACAACTGAAGCAGATTGATTCTTTTCTACTAGATTTTATTTTTTATTTTTTATTTTTTTTTTACCCTTCTTTTAACCCAATCCCATGCCAAACCTAACCTGACCAATGATCACATCTGTTGATATAACCACCTATGAAAGACATTTTTTTGCTTGCATGGAAATGAAACTTGCTCAATAGAGTAAAAATAAAATTAAGAATCAATCACATTATTGCATAGATGCATTAAGACTTCAAGGAGTTTGACACAAACGATCTGCTAGATTAGGCTCATGCATCATGGGGAAGATCATACTGCATCATCCAAGATTGTCAATACAAGTATCGACCCACAAAGATCTGTGTTACAAGTTAGTTGATGAAAAGGGTGTTTTGAAGTGGAAACAGAATGGTCCAATCAGAAGTTACTTGCAAAGATTTATCAATAAAAGTTGTAGCAACGTGATACTTCAGAGAATTGTAGCAGCAATTAGTAAGACAGTGTCGCATATTTACATATTAGGGAACAAGGATTTCCTATAACAAAGACACAATGCACGAAATAAAGATTTCATGATGCAAACATTCCCTTTTGTCAGGTAATAAGATCATCTCTGTATGAAGCATGTTATTACCTTGTCTTGCTTTGATAGCTTAAATAACTGAGGCTAGTAAGATAAATATGATTCCAATATACATGAAATATCATCATTACTACTAGATACCTCCAAATCAATTCCGTACATCAATCTTCCAGGCTCTGCTTCTCAACTTCATTAGCATTTTCTGTCAGAGACGTTTCAGTTCCATGCATTGTTTTATTCCTTCCTCGGCAGTGCAGCAACTGTTGCTAAAGGCTCTGGAGAAGCATATTGAGCTGCTGAATGCTCTTTTGTTGAGATAAGATTATCTGCAAATGGAAATCAGTTTTGGAAGTGAAAATCAGAACTCAAATCAACTCAACTCAACTCAACTCATCTAAGCCTTTTCCCAACTACATAGGGTCTGCTACATGAATCTGCTTTCTCCATTCTGCTCTATTCAACCTTCGCATAGTTTAATTTAGTAGATTCATGTTTAAGAGATCTGACAGAATTTTACGCTGGCTGTCAGCTACCTAACGCAACCCTCCTCTTTATCCGGGCTTGGGACCAACCTTGGCGGAGTTATAAATAAAAGCAATCTATGTGGAATTACCATTAAGATTCAAGCTTGAATTTCTACAATTCCAACATGGCTAAGCAACAGCTAGCTAAAAAATCGTGAACCCAAATTCTCAGCATAGAAGACAGAATGTGAGCAATATAATGTCACCAAGAGGTAGTTTTTTCATCTAAATGTTTCGGACAGGTTACCGATAGTTTAGTTAATCAAAATGTCAAGATCGCTTGGCTTGAGCTCTTTTCAAATTAAATTGCATCACGTAGGAACTCATAGCATCAAGCAAACTATTTAATGTGACATGAACAGGAAGGTCTTTTACAGATCAGCCTATAAGCATGCAGCAGGATTTTAAAAATAATAATGATAATAACCCTCAACATTAATCTTCAGAAATCAGGCTGATCCACTTAAATCTCATTCCAGGTCAGTGTCACGAGAATGAAGCCAGCAGAGATCGTCTTTCAATTTCAAGGGTTCTGGTTTCATCAGACTAAGATAACAATCATTAACAAATAGAAAAAAAGGCTGTAAGTTGCTTGAAAAGGAATTTGCTTTAGAGCTTATCTAATGTCAAACAATATGTTAGTATATGATACCATGAACTAATTTAGTACAGAAGAAAATGTGAGCAAGCAGCAAAAACTCTATAATCACTTTATGTTCATTCTTTTGGGAAGAAAAAAAAAAGATTTCAAAAATCAATGATAGGTCATCCATATTGAAGGTCCAAACTATTGAAGATGATCTACATGACACTAAAAACCAAAATTCATCTATTTTATATTTCTAACCTATGAATCAAGTGACCATAAAAATGAACAGTATAAATTGTGTTGTCATAATTATCCTGTCCTTTTCCAACTGTTTAGGGTTGGCAATAATGTCAACAGCATTGGTATGCTAAAATAGTTGACAAGACACAAATGGAGAATAAATATCATTGATCATGACCTATACATCCCATATTATTCATGTTTCATAAGCCAGCAGTAGGTCCAAATTAGATAAACTAGCATCTCGCACATGCATGGCCTGTGGCTTTGCAAGAAAAGAGCAAAACAAAGATAGGAGAGAATAAATGAGGTGTTTCTCTTGGGTTTCAAATTTTGGATCCCAAAGATAAATGGACCCACAAGGTGCAAAGGTTTTACTGCTAGGTAGTCCAACTTGACCAACCCTAACATTACTTTTTCATAATGTAGGCATGACCATGCTCGGAAAGCCACCTATGTTAGATTAGAAAGGAGCTATTGCTTCTCTTCTTCCAATAACCAATTTCTCTTTGTATGGACAAGCATAGTTTCTCCAATTCACAAAAAAAGGCGTCTTTTAATACTTTGTTCCATCCCTTGCCGTCGAGCAACATTTTATCCACTTCAATAATTATTTCCAAAAATAATATATTTTCAACAAGAAAGATTCAAACCTACCCATACTAACTTGTCAACTAATATGATTAAAGCTGACTTAGAATAGATTATCCTGACATACCTATTCCACAACCAAGCACAACCATTGGGTGCCCCACTGCCAACAATGTTTGTGGACAAAACATATGTGCAACACATTCATACTTCCAATGGATTCATGGTTGGACCATAGAAGAGATGGTAGAAGATTGTGAGTGGTCATTCCTAACAAATGTTAAGAAGATCCTTCCTAGTTGGCTCAAAATATCAGATTTTGAATATCAGAACAAAGGCAACTTGCAAACAAAAGTTATGAAAGGCAATTGATGCATCTTGTTTGAGAGCATCAGTAGATTTGAGATTTGAGAACTCTACTAGAGTTGACATTCATGATCTACAATAATCAAGATCAAGAGCTATTGGGAAGTCATAGAACTAGATGTTGAATAGATTTTGATTTTTGAAGTTTAACTTATTATCTGACATGAAAAGGAACTTTTCAATTGCCACACTAAGTGACACCCTGATTGGTCAGTTTCGCTAGTTTGGTTGCATACAAGTATAAGAAAGATTAAGGTGAGCTTTGGTTGCAAAAGACATGAAAATTTCCTATTTTAAATTATCACTATGATGAAAATGTATCATGAAGCTTCCCTTGGAAAAAAGAAAACGTACCATGACACATCAGATATGGCAGAGTCGATATGTACCATGAAGCAAAAAATATGGGGTACTCAATTGGGACCCATCATGATCAGATATGGTGAGCTATGGTCGATTTCTTTATGGTCAACTGTGGTCAAACATATTGACCAAAGTTTGAACATGGTCAGTTTTATTTCTAGTAAGGGGCTAAGAATCTTATAACCAAGGTCACATCATGAAGATCAACAGCAAAATTATGAATAAGTGGCCCTGCATTTTACACACATCAAAACATATAGACATTGGTCACTTAGGTCTCTTACCTTGCTTCCAGATCTACAACAGCAACCAAGCTAACAATGAAAAATCAAAGCTAGCAACCAGCTTCCATATTCTGCTCACCTAGTTAGAAGAATACCATATCCTCCCGGTAGGAACTAACTTGGCTCATTTTGAACCAAACAATTCAATATAAAGGAAATAGAGTGACCTCAAATTTTACCCCGATTCTTGAGTGAAGGTTCAAAGCTTTAAAGTTCCATTAATCATAAGTAAAGCTGCAGAACAACATTTGAGACAATATAGTCACATGCAACAGAGGTAGTGGAGACCTCAAGAAGTATGGCACTCATGAATGAGTGGAAGAGCAGTATAACAAGAAACTATGCTCTACAACTAAGAAAAAGCTTCTGCTGATTAGAGACTAAACCCAGATTTGATTATGATCTTTTGAGCCCCCATCATCCTAGTATTTACTCACAACAGAAACTTAGACTTCAGGATAAACATTGACATTATAGTTCAATAACATGTTAATGGTTGACTTAATTATAGGTGCTTGAAATTGAAGTGCAAGGAAAGAACCAACCCCTCATAAAACAGGGGCATCCTTCGCAAACAACAAATCAACAAAACCATGAAGTACTTCAAAGCTGAAGACAATGTATTGACTTAGACTATATGTTAGGGGTTTCATGGCCATAATGGTTAACATCTCCCACTTGAACATGAAAGCTAAAATTTCTCCCACCATTTTAAATGTGATATGTAAAGTGCCTTGGGGTTTTGCATGCTTAGATTGATTTACCCATCATAGCTATATCAGGCTTGAGGTTTTACATGTCTAACTGATATACCTTTAAGCATTAATTTTTAACTTAGACATTTCTATCTCCCATCATTTCAACATGTTTAAAAAATACTTCAACACTAACACCTTTTGTTAGAAGGTCGATAATCATGTCAGCAGAAGGTAAATAACTTATAGTGGCTTCTTTATTTTTAATAACATCTTGCATATAATAATATTTAACTCCAATATGTTTATCTGTTGAACTGTTTGCTCCACTATCAATTAGTGCAATTACTACTTGATTATCACAATACATGTGAGGAGGTCTAGTAAGAATGCTTAACTTCATAACATTATGGATTTTTATATCCAAACAGCATAAGTAGATGCTGTACTACATGCAATATATTCAGCTTCTTTTGTATGCTTAGCAACACAATCTTATTTTTACTAGACCAAAAAATGACAGTCCTAATACAATCAGATCCCATTAAGCGTGCTTTGCTTGGGTGTACTAGGCAAATAAAAGAAAAAACAAATCGATGATCAATGTATCGTGAGATGGGATCACTCAGAGACACTTTTCCAGAACATGGATTATTGGACTCGAGAAAGGAAATGTTCGAACAAAGTATTTTGAGAAAAGTTAGGATTATCCGGTCATCAACGGATGTTTCAGTTTCGGCTTCCAATGGATCTTTCAGTTTCAATGTTCCAATTGAATTGGACTATACGTTATGGGTTTCATGTAGCCCAGCCCTATAACCATTCTTCAAGCAAGTTTTCACTCAAGAACCTGGACACTTAAAAAAGTTTAGAGGAGAAAAAGAAAAGAAAAGAAAAACAACTTAGCAGAGAATTCTCTATTGTCACGAAGACGCAATGAAAAATCTCACTCAGTTTCAGTTTCAGTGACCAATCGAGCAATTAGGCTCGATTACAGCAACCGCTCGCGCCTTTAATCTCCAACCCTCCAAGGCAGATCCAATATCTCGATTTTCTTGAGGAACAAAATTTGGTAAGGAAGAAACGAACTTCAAGCAAAGATTTCTAGTCCATATAAAAGTTCACGGAATAAAAGCTCTTAAATTGGGATTTTATTTCACCACGTGTCTCTCAGAAGGCCCTAGAAATCCTCTTACAACCAAACGAAACCGGTACCCGATCCAAGAAGCATCATTCATTTCCAGAGCGGAAAGTATTGGAAAGGAAATTAGTCAAGAAAGAGCGAGAGGACGCGAACACTCACGGGAAGAGCGAGAGGACGAGAAAGTTCACGGGCAGTCGCCTCAGATGGCGGATTCCTCAAATAAGTTCTTGAGAAGAACGACGGCTCTTGGTAGACTTCCTCCTCCTCCGCCTGTGGTCTCGCGTTGCTTCTTTGCCAGACGATGGAAAGAGCTGGGGTTTCAGAAGGGCCGAGCTCCTGCCGCCCGTCGTGGTTTTTGTCGGTGAGGGGGACCAGGTTTTGGGTTCGATGGGACAAAGAATGATTATTTTATCATAGAATGACTCTTTTATCCTATCTAAGTTAGTTTTGGTTTAATCAAATTGTTCCCATGTTTTTTTTGCTTGAACAAGTGTTATTAATTGGTGAATATTATTTTGCTCCCAAGTGGTGCGTGCGGATAAGTTGCCTCTTTAAAAATAATAACCTAGTAAGTGGAATGAGCAAGGTGAGATTATATTAGTTCTAAGGTTGAATTTCATTGGTTCAATTCTAAATCAAACCTGATTTAGAATCAAGTTGATTTGATTGGTTCAATTCTAAATCAATTTCAGGACACAACCTTTTTTTCATTAATTTGAGACTCATTTTTCTAAAAAAAATATGGTATATATTGACTAATTTGGGTCTTGAAATAAAAATGAATAAAGAATAAGGATTTATGTAGTTGATCTAACTAATTTAAAATTAAAATTTTATTATTATTGTTGTATTGACTAATTTAACCCTTAGTTGATAACTTATGAGGTTTCTTTGATGATCTATGTGTCTTTGCTCTCCTCTAAATGAAATGGGTATAATTTGGACTTATGATGCCAAAATTTAGATAGGTGAAATCAACATTCTTTTCAAAGTCAAGTTTTTAATTTGACTAGTCAAATAAATGTTGAAGATTTCAAAGTCATCCTCATATAACCAAGATTTGTAGAGTGGTACTAAAAATATTCTTAATATTTCATTATTTTAACATAATCACTAATAAGTTTGTTGGAGTAGTACAAATTATGTATTACTCGTATATAAAAGATATATCTAGGTTTACATGACAGTTAATCAAAATCCTACAATACCATACAATACCCTAGAGAAAGAGAGAGAGAGAGAGCCCTAGACCCAAGAACTGCACTTATGCTTCTCTTACTCATGTTTCCACATTATGCCTTACACCTTCTCATCATGTTACACCCCTCAATTGCCCCCATGCCACTTCTATTTCTCTTGCTATGCAACTCCTCTCTCTCAAAAGAAAGGTTGCAAATGGGTCTAGTCAACCATGACCCAGCCATAATAGATCCAATATGATTCTTATTTGATTGCTTATGAATTGGATCGGTTTTAAAAATTAGATTTGGTCTAAAATTTAGTTTAGTTTAAATCTTATATTCTTTTAATCCAATCTGATTAACTTGATTTACATATCATCTAAGTCTAATTTAGGTCAACAAAAAATAGACCCAATCCCATCCAAACTTAATCTAGCCTAATTTGAAAATTCAAATTGTATGGATTTCTACCTTCACTCTAAATGTATCTCATTTAAATTAAGTCCTCTTTATTTTCTTAATAATCACATCTCCTCTTATTTATTTTTAGTTAATTATATTCATTATTTACAATTGTAATATTTATTTTGTTAGATTTTTATTTACAATTCCGTCAAGAATATTAATATATAAATTAAAAATCATTGTTTATAACATAATAAATAATCAACTACTTAGATAAAATTAAAAATTTTAAATAAAAATTCAAGTTTAAATTATCCTTTTTTAGCTATATCTTTTTTAGCTGTAGAGCTAGCTGCTTTATGGATCCAAACCTATAAATTTTAAATTGAGTTTGGATCAAAGTTTAAAATTATGACTTAAATATAAAATCAAATTAGATCGAGGATTAAGCATGCCCTGATTTGACTCAACCCATTTGCCACCTCATAATCTCTCTCCCTTAATGATCACTTCCTCTCATTCTCACATATATTACTAAGATCAAAATTCAAATACAGGACAACCCAACCATAAACCTAGCTAAGATTGCAAGAGAACTAAGTCAACCCTTGACCCCAACCCAATCCCAAACTGATTAGACTCAAACCATCAGGTTTTAAAATCATAAATTTTTAAATCATGTTTTTAAATTACACAAAGCACTTTATGGTTTAAAACAAGCACCTAGAGCTTGGTATGATAGGTTAAGCAAATTTCTAATTGAAAATAATTTTTAGAAAGAGACCCCTTAGTTGATAACTTATGAGGTTTCTTTGATGATCTATGTGTCTTTGCTCTCCTCTAAATGAAATGAGTATAATTTGGACTTGTGATGCCAAAATTTAGATAGGTTAAATCAACATTCTTTTCAAAGTCAAGTTTTTAATTTGACTAAGTCAAATAAATGTTGAAGATTTCAAAGTCATCCTCATATGACCAAAGATTTGTAGAGTGGAACTAAAAATATTCTTAATATTTCATTATTTTAACATAATCACTAATAAGTTTGTTGGAGTAGTACAAATTATGTACTACTCATATATGAAAGATATATATAGGTTTACATGATAGTTAATCAAAATCCTACAATACCCTAGAGAGAGAGAGAGAGAGAGAGAGCCCTAGACACGAGAGCTGCACTTATGCTCCTCTTGCTCATGTTTCCTCGTTATGCCTTACACCTTCTCATCATATTACACCCCTCAATTGCCCCATACTACTTCTCTTTTCTCTTGCTATGCAACTCCTCTCTCTCAAAAGAAAGGATGCCAATGGGTCCGGTCAACCATGACCCAGCCATAATAGATCCAATATGATTCTTATTTGATTGCTTATGAATTGGATCGGTTTTAAAAATTAGATTTGATCTAAAATTTGAGTTTAGTTTAAATCTTATCTTCTTTTAATCCAATCTGATCTAACTTGATTTACATATCATCTAAGTCTAATTTAGGTCAATGAAAAATAGACCCAATCCCATCCAAACTTAATCTAGCCTAGTTTGAAAATTCAAATTGTATGGATTTCTTCCTTCACTCTAAATATATCTCATTTAAATTAATTCATCTTTATTTTTCTCAATAATCACATCTCCTCTTATTTATTTTTAGTTAATTATATTCATTATTTACAATTGTAATATTATTTTATTAGATTTTTATTTACAATTCCATCAAGAATATTAATATATAAATTAAAAATTATTATTTATAAAATAATAAATAATCAACTACTTGGATAAAATTAAAAATTTTAAATGAAAATTCAAGTTTAAATTATCCTTTTTTAGTTGTATCTTTCTATTATTTTTATATTTAATCATTAATTATTAGATTCTATTACAAAGGTAGAGCTAGCTGCTTTACTAGAATTGCAAACCTAATTGGATCCAAACCTATAAATTTTAAATTGAGTTTGGATTATACTTGGCCCTAACTTGACCTGTTGGGTCTAAAATCTTTTTTATATGCTAGACCCAACCCTATCCTATATGATTAGCTAATGAGTTGGATATCAAATTTTAAAATTATGACTTAAATATAAAATCAAATTAGATCGAGGATTAAGCATGCCCTGATTTGACTCAACCCATTTGCCACCTCATAATCTTTCTCCCTTAATGATCACCTCCTCTCATTCTCACATATATTACTAAGATCAAAATTCAAATATAGGACAACCCAACCATAAACCTAGCTAAGGTTGCAAGAGAATTAAGTTGACCCATGATCCAACCCAATCCCATTAGACTCAAACCAATACATATATATAGAGACCCACAAATTGGGTCGGGTCTAAAAATTGGACCCAACCTAAATTTTGAATCAGATTTGGATTAAGTATTTTGTGACCTAAACCCGATTTTATCCTAATAATATGACTTAATTACATAAATCTTATTTTTCTTTACTCTAATTATCTTTATAAATTCATTGAATGAACTCTAATTTAAACTAATTCTCGTTAACAACTAGATCTCCTTCCATCTTTTTTTTTCTAATATTATCTAAATATTTATATTTTATTATTTATTTTGGTATATTCTTATTATAATATTTTTAAGTATACCAATAAATATTTTAAATATTATAATTTATAAATTTAAAAACAATCACTTACTTGGATAGAATTAAGAGTTTTTAATAAAAAATTAATTTTAATTTAGTTCTTTTTAATCTCATTTAAAATTTTTAATTGATCTATCTTTGATTATCAGTTATTAGAAATTAGCAATAAAATAATAGTTAAATACTTGACTCAAGTACAGTATTTGGGTTAGATCCAAATAGACCTAAATGACTCATTAGGTTTAAAATATATTTCATAAGTCCGATTTGACCTAACCCAATCAATAACTAGATTGGGTTCAGGTCCAACTCCTCTTTTTTCATCTCTCGTCTGTGAAAACTTAACCTTCTCTTTGCTCTCTGTTTTGGATTTCTGTTTTTCTTACTACACTCTCTTACTCTCTTGCATTCTCTCAAAGCAAGAAACTAAGGTTTCAAACTCAAAGAAAAAGAGAACTTTGTTGGGGCCATGGCCCATATATTCAGCCCATTAGGGCTGAAAGGGTGCATGCCTTATTTATGGCTGGTTTCTCTCTTTATTTTTGGTTCTTATTGGAGCAGCTACCGAATTTCTTTTTTCCTTGCTCTTGCTTCATTGTGTTCTCAGCCAACCAAACCCTTTTCACCAAATTTCTTCTCCCAGCACCTTTTTTCAAAAGCCAATGAAACGAGCCACGGGAGCATAGCGTGGATTCCATAAGAAGAAGATAAAGGTAGAAGAAGAAGAGAAGAAGAAGAAGAGAAGGAAAAGAAAATAAGGAGTTAACATAGAAGACCATACTTTTCAGTGACGTAATCCTTATATCCTTATTATTCTCTTGTGATTATTTTTTCAAGTCCAGGTAAGGACTTTTAGACTTGAATATATATTATTTTATAGTGGATCTTCTTCTCTGGCTTGCTCGTAATTTTTTCCTTTATTTTGAAGGGATTTTTCACGTAAATCTTGGTGTTTATGTATGATTGTATGATTTGTGTATTTTATTTATTATTTCGCTAATTATTATAGCCTGCTAGCATTTGTTCGTATACGGATTCTTTTTCATCAACTGGTATCAGAGCGTAGTTCAGTCTTGAATTTTTATGGGCGAACATAAAGGCCGGTAATGTTTTTCGCATGAGCAGTCTAAACGGAAATAATTGAATGATATGAAAACCAAGTATGAAGGACCTCTTATGTTGCAAGGATCTATATGGACCTTTGGAAGGGGTCAATGCAAAGCCCGTTACAATGACAGATGATGCTTGGTTCATGTTAGATTGGAAAGCAGTCAGTTTTATTCGGCAGTAGTTAGATGATAGTGTCTTTTACCATATTTTCAATGAAACTTCTACACACTCTCTTTGGAAAAAGTTAGAAAGTCTCTATGAGAGAAAAACAGTTGGTAACAAGGCTTTCTTAATCAGAAAACTTGTGAGTCTGAAATATAAAGAGGGCACTTCTATTGCTGAGCACTTGAATGAAATGCAGAGTATTACTAACCAGTTATCCTCTATGAAAATATCTCTTGATAATGATTTGCAGGCATTGTTACTTCTCAGTTTATTGTCAGAAAGTTGGGAGACACTGGTGGTTTCCCTTAGTAATTCTGCATCAGACGGTGTTATCACCATGAGTCAAGTAACAGGCAGTTTGTTGAATATGGAGTTAATAAGAAAAAATTCAGTAACTTCTCAGATTGATTCACATGCACTTATCTTAGAGAATAGAGAACGATCAAAGTCTAGAAATAGAGACAATTCATACAAGGGTAGAAGCAAATCAAGATCAAGAAAAGATATTACTTGCTACAACTGTGGTGAGAAAGGGCACTACAAGAATCAGTGTAAGAAACCTAAGAAGAGCAAAACAAAAAGAAAAGAAGTGGAGGATACAGAGTCAAAGGAGAATATCACAGCTATAGTGCAGAGTGATGATTATTTGATTTTGTCTACTTCTGATGGTATCTTCTCATGTGAGTATCATAATCATGAATGGGTGATTGACACGGGTGCTTCTTATTATGCTACACCATAGAGGGAGTTTTTTTTCTACCTATAGGACTAAAAATTTTGGTGTTGTCAAGATGAAAAATCAAGACATAGCAGACATTATTGGCATGGGTGACATCCACATGAATATCAATCTTGGCTATAAGTTGGTGCTCAAAGATGTAAAGCATGTGACTGACTTGAGGCTGAATTTAATCTCAGTTGGAAGACTTGATGATGAAGACTTTGATAGCAGATTTCACAAAGGGCAATGGAAGCTCAGTAAAGGTTCACTTATTATAGCCAGTGGGAAGAAATACACACTTTGTACAGGTTGTAGGCTAAAGCTTATGATGAACAGTTGAATGCTACAGAGAAAGACATCAGCATGGAATCGTGGCATAAATGACTGAAACACATGAGTGAGAAGGGACTGCAAGTTCTTTCCAAGGGAGAAGTTCTACCTGACGTCAAAGGGATACATCTGAACCCATGTGTTGATTGTTTGGTTGGCAAGGAACATAGAGTTTCTTTTGCTAGTCCTGCTTTATCTAGAAAAATGTATATCTTGGTTATGTCTATATAGATGTTTGTGGTCCTCTGAGGATAAAAACTCCTGGTGGATCTGTTAATGTTCCAGGTATTAGCGGTGCACTTTATTTTATCACTTTTATAGATAATTTTTTCAGAAAAGTTTGAGCCTATGGTTTGAAGATCAAAGATCAAGTTTTTAATGTCTTCAAAGAGTTCCATGCCAGAGTTGAAAGAGAGACAGGAAAGAAATTGAAATGCATAAGGTCAGATAATGATGATAAGTATACAGGGTTATTTGATGATTATTGCAGGTCACATGGCATTCAGCATGAGATGACATTCCTGATCCTCCTCAGCATAATGCAATTGCAGAGAGGATGAACTGCACCATCATGGAAAAGATCATATGTATGCTTTCATAGTCCAAGTTACCTAAAAGATTTTGGGATGAAGCATTGAAGACAGCAGTTGATGTAATAAACTTATCACCATGTATAGCTCTAGATGGTGATATTGTAGAGTGTGTATGGTCAAAAAAGTCTCTTACAGGCACTTAAGAGTTTTTGGTTGTCGTGCATTTGTACATGTTCCAAACATTAAGATGTCCAAGCTGGATGGTAAGACAAAAGAATGTACTTTGCTTGGTTACTCATATGATGAGTTTGGTTATAGACTTTGGAATCCAAAAAGGCAGAAGATGTTCAGAAGCAAAGATATGGTATTTTTTGAAGATCAAATCCTTCAAGACTTTAAGAAGGAGGTGCTAGTCAAGTCTTCTACAGATTGTGACCTAGTTACTCCTTCAGTATATCAGGATGATGAAAGAGATGTGCAAGAAAATAGTGCAGGAGCATATGTTAACTCACATGTAGGATATGTTGAGTAGGAAGGAGATCAGGAGCAACCTCCTACAAAGCCTCAGCTGAGAAGATCTACAGACAACGTCAACCTTTCAAAAGGTATTCTACAGATGAATATATAATGCTTACTGATGAAGGTGAATCGAATGTTATCAGGAGGCATTTGAAAGTGAGTAGAAAAAGAAGTGGTTAGTAACTATGCAGAAAAAAATGGATGCCTTACAGAAGAACCACACATATGATTTAATGGAACTATCAAAAAGAAAGAAGGCTTTAAAGAACAAGTAGGTTTTTAGGTTAAAGACTCAACATCAGTCTTCTTAACCAAAGTACAAGACCAGATTGGTTGTGAAAGGCTTTGATCAAAAGAAAGGTATTGACTTTGAAGAGATTTTTTCTCTTGTTGTTAAAATATCTTCAATTCGTGTTGCTCTAGGTATTGCTGCTAGTCTAGACTTGAAGGTTGAGCAGTTAGATGTGAAGACAGCTTTTTCTCATGGTGATTTAAAGAAGAAAATCTATATGGAGCAACCAGAAGGCTTCAAAGTTAAAGGTAAAAAAAATCTTATCTGCAGATTGAAAAAAAAAAGCTTGTATGGGCAAAAGCAAGCTCCAAGGCAGTAATATAAGAAATTTGATTCATTTATGGCTGAAAATGGATACAAAAGAATGGCTTTAGATTATTGTGTGTATATCAAATGGTTTAGTGAGGATTTTGTCATACTCCTACTTTATGTTGATGACATGCTTATCCTTAGGAAAGATATGTCTATGATTGATAGGTTGAAGAAGGAGCTGAGCAAGTCAATTGCAATGAAGGATATGGGATCAGCAAAGCAAATACTGGGCATGCAAATTTTCCGTGATAGAAGAACCAAGAAAATATGATTGTCATAGAAAAAGTACATTGAGAAGGTATTGGATAAGTTCAGTATGAGCAATGCAAAGCCAGTTGGTTCTTCTCTTGTAGGTCACTTCAGGTTGTGCTCAGAGCAGAGTCCTTCAAGTGATGAGAAGAAGAAAAAAATGAAGAAGGTTTCTTATGCTTCAACAATCGAAAGTTTGATGTACGCGATGGTATGTACGAGGCCAGACATCGCATATATAGTGGGTGTTGCTAGCATATTTCCTGCAAATCTAGGGAAAGATCATTGGGCAGCAGTGAAGTGGATCTTCAGATATCTCAGAGGAAGCTTCAAAGTTTGTTTAAGCTTTGGGGGTGGTCCACCTATGCTGATTGGCTACACAGATGCAATATAGCGAGAGATATTGATACAAGAAAGTCCACATCAGGTTTTATACTTACTGTTGCAGGGAAAGCTATGTCATGGCAATCCAGATTGCAAAGGTGTGTAGATCTCTCCACCACAGAGGCAGAATATCGAGATGTTGTGGATGAAAGAATTCTTACATGAATTGGGGCTGAAACAAAAAAATTATGTGGTACATTATGACAACAAGAGCGTTGTTGGCTCTATGCAAGTTAGAGAGGAAAACAAAGTTCAAAAGCCAATTTATTATGTCAGCAAATTGCTCAGAGACGCCGAAACGAGTATACTCGAGTCAAGAAGATGGTTCTGGCTCTGGTAATATCGGTCCGAAAGCTGTGATCGTATTTTCAAACACACACTGTAGCAGTCTTGACTGACCAACCCATCAAGTCAATTATCCATCGTCCAGAAGCATCGGAAAGAATGACCAAATGGGCTGTTGAGTTGAGTGAGCATGACATTCAATATCGGCCTTGTCCGGCCATCAAAGCCCAGGTCCTAGCAGATTTTCTCCTTGAATGTACCATACCTGAAGATGGTTCCACTCTGGACATCCCCGAGCAACCAAGGCCCAATGCTTTGTGGTTTCTCCATGCCGATGGGTCCTCCAGCGCAAGCGATTCTGGCACCGGTCTAGTCCTAACTAATTCGAAGGGAGTGACTTTCGAATATGGCATCTGTTTTTCCTTCCCAGCCTCTAACAATGAGGCAGAATATGAGGCTCTACTTGCCGGACTTCACATCGCCCGTGAACTCAAGGTTGAGAAGCTGAACACCTACACTGATTCTCAGTTAGTGGCTGGCCAAATGCAAGGAGAGTTCGAGGCTCGAGAACCAAACATGATTCGGTATCTCCAAAAGGTGCATGATCTGTCATCCCACTTTGCTAAATTTAAAATTATTCAAGTCCCAAGGGCTAATAATGCACGTGCCGACCTTTTATCTTGCCTAACGATGGATTCAATGGATCTTAAGAGAAAATTCCACCTGAAAGTCCTGGAGAAATCTTGCATTGCCGATGCTGATCATATAATGCAGATTGACACTGAACCATCCTGGATGGATCCCGTGCACAAATATCTCAAAGAAGGGCTGCTACCTACTGATAGAAAAGAGGCGAGGAAGCTGAAAATGTAGTTGTCTCATTATGTCCTAATTGATGATCGGCTATACAAGCGATCCTTCTCCATGCCATTACTCAAATGCCTCCGCCCATCAAAGGCCAACTACGCCCTTCAAGAGGTGCATGAAGGCATCTGCGGCAACCATCTTGGTGGTCGAGCCTTGTGCCACAAAGTGCTGCATCAGGATATTATTGGCCAATAATGCAGAGAGATCCTAATGATCTTGTCCGAGCTTGTGAATCATGCCAACGACATTCGAATGTCCAAAGGCTCCCCTCTGCCCACCTAACACCTATGTCATCCGCCTGGCCTTTCGCTAAGTGGGGAATGAACATTCTTGGTCTTTTTCCCTCGCCATAGGGCAAAGGAAATTCTTGTTTGTTGCAATTGACTATTTTACCAAATTGATCGAAACTGAGGCAGTCGCCCAGATAACTGAAGCTCGGGCTAGGGACTTTGTATGGAGGTTTATCATTTCTCGATTCGGCCTCCCTTACACCATCATCATCGACAATGGAAAGCAATTTGATAATCCCAAATTTTGAGAATTTTGTGAGGACCACGACATCCTTCATCACCTAACTTCGATCGGGCATCCCTAGGCCAATGGAGAGGCCGAGGTAACTAACCAAACTCTTCTACAGGGAATCAAAGCTTGGCTAAACCAAGCACGAGGCAGCTGGTCGAAAGAGCTTCACCATGTGCTGTGGGCTTATTGGACCACCGAAAGGATACCTATAGGTCAAACTCTTCAAAATGACTTTCGGCACGAATGCCATCATCCCCATAGAAATCGGGCTCCCTTCCCCTCACGTGGAAGGCTACTCGGAAGAATCTAATGACGAATAGCTCCGAACCAATCTAGACTTGATAGAAGAAGTCAGGGAGAAGGCCCGGATCCGAATGGCCGCCTACCAACAAAGAATAGCCCGTTATCATTCCATTAGAGTCAAAGGAAATTCTTCCTTCCTGGCGATTTGGTGCTTCGAAAGGCATTTGTGTCGAAGCCACTGGAGCAAGGGAAGTTGTCTCCGAATTGGAAGGGTCCCTATCAAATTACGGAGGTGATCAGGCCCGACACTTATAAGCTTCAGGATCTAAACGAAAAATCTATTCCTCGAATGTGAAACTCGGATAACCTCTGTATATACCATCAGTAAAAGTACGCCTCCGCTAAAGTCACTATGTTTAATGCTTCGAATTTTTGTTTTCAAAAGCCTACAAAATTTTTGTTCTGATTGCCTTTCTTCTGAAAACTGCAATGAGAAGCAGGTTTTGCTCAATATAATCTTTGAAGCCTCGGCCGGGCCAAGTGATATCTCCGTACCTTGGCCGTGCCAAGTAAATTATAATCTTTTGAAGCCTCAACCGGGCCGAGTGATATCTTCGTACCTTGGTCGCCAAGTAAAATATAATCTTTTTCAAGCCTCGGCAGGGCCGAGTGATCTCCGTACCTTGGCTGCACCAAGTAAAATATAATCTTTTGAAGCCTCGGCAGGGCTGAGTGATATCTCCGTACCTTGGCCGCGCTAAGTAAAATATAATCTTTTTTAAGCCTCGGCAGGGCCGAGTGATCTTCGTACCTTGGCCGCACCAAGTAAAATATAATCTGTTGAAGCCTCGGCAGGGCCGAGTGATATCTCCGTACCTTGGCCGCGCCAAGTAAAATATAATCTTTTGAAGCCTCGATAGGGCCGAGTGATATCTCCGTACCTTGGCCGCGCCAAGTAAAATATAATCTTTTGAAGCCTCGGTAGGGCCGAGGGATATCTTCGTACCTTGGCCGCCAAGTAAAATATAATCTTTTTCAAGCCTCGGCAGGGCCGAGTGATATCTCCATACTTTGGCCGTGCCAAGTAAAATATAATCTCTTCAAGCCTCGGCCAAGCCGAGTGATATCTCTAAATGATACTTCAAGCCTGGGCATGACCGGGTGACTCCTCTATGGTGATGGCAAAGCTGATTGAATTTCCAAACGACTTAACACGACCGAATCACCCTACCATGCCTCGACAAAGTTAAGTAATCTTCCTCTTCGTGCATCGACAAGGTCAAGTGAGTCGTCTCTCACTAAGGTAAAATTTATTTCATCCTCTGGCAAAACTATGCCTATATTGTGAATTAGCAAGGCCGCCCAGGCCTTCCTTTGACCTAAGCAGAGATCAATACATCCTCCGGGAAGAGCTAAAAATAACATTGCTAACGTGCCTAGCGAAGGCAAAGTGACTAAAACGCTGCTAGTGATAATGAATTACACCACAATCCATAAGACACAGAACGACTCTCATGTCGGAAACGTACACAATCAGAGAAGTTAGTATTTGAAAAATAAAACCTCTTTCATTGATAATGAAAAGTTACAACCTCTGGAGAGGCATTACAAGTGCACCATGGCACAGGAAATAAAGTCAAATAAAGTAAAAGCTTGGGCGAGCAGCTTCAGTCGATGACGTTGCTCTGAAAGCTCGGTCGATGACGTTGCTCCTACGACTGAACCAAGAAATCAGAGAAATCAGACGGCTCGGTTGAGTCACTGGTTAATGCCAAAAAAGCAAAGTAGGCCATCCACAGATCCCCTTGTTGAGTAGAGGGACCCAAACTAGGCTGAAGACCTATGGATGCCGATGCCGAGGATGCCTCCATTTAAAACGCCGGCTCGCATGTCACTGCTCAAAAACATAGACAACGACCCAGCATAACTTACCGCCCCTTCCTCCTCATTAAGATATGAAGGACCCCCGGGTGGATGAACTAAGGGATCCAAATTGAGGGAGGGACAAAGTTCATGTAAGCTAGGGGCCCACGTATGCTTTGCATTTCCTGTAGGTCCCCATGGCAAGTGACAAAGGCCATACAGAGCGCACATACGTGCGCTCCCTGTATGACCTCTGTGTCCGTCCCCATGCCCTCTCCGTATGACCTCCGAGCTCCTCCTCTGAGGAATACTTGCTCTTCGGCATCTCCTCCATCACCCCAGCTATCTAGGTTGAACCAGCTCTCAAAAGGGACACAGCTTGGCATCTTCGCTCCCGCCTCGATAAAATGAAGGCCATGGAAATCCCTCTGATACACAGGGAGAGAAAACTTTGAGGAATGCTCGGACACCATCTGCTCTCCCCTTTTTATAGGCAGCGAACTAAGAACAACCATTAAAGAAAGGGGGGACCCCGAATTCAAAACGACACAATTGCGCTGCACTCGAAGCCACGTGGTGCCCAAGGGGAAGAGAGGGCACATCCCCCAAGCATGTCGAACACGCCTCCCAAGCCATGATGAGAGACAAAAGATCTCTTTCTGATATCGAATCAAGAGCTTTAAATGCTAGAAACCGCCTGTGAATCTTTGGGATATGGACGAACCTGGGAAATCCCCCTTCGAAAATGATGCCATCCACTAGCAATCGAATGCTTAGCGCATAGCAAAATGGACTCACATTGGAAAATGCCAATGAAATAAATGCCCAGAGGAAAAATGAGGTATCCCTCGGCAAATCACGAGCCGTTTCATCTTCTTCAAGCGAACCAAATTCTTGCTTTGGATAAACTGAACTATCCGTCTTACTTCAGCCGCAACCAAAGTGTTTCCTTTCGCTTCGGACTATCTATTTTACTTCGGGCAAAGCCGGGATAATATTCCTTAGCCAAACCAAGCAGCATCATACATCGGGAAACCTATCTAAATCAGCCTCGATTAAATAGGACATTCGGTTCAGAACCGCTAAAAGTCATTCCATCCTAAAAGAATGGCTTGGTCGCGATGAGCTATAAGTAAAAAAAGCAATAGACAAACAAAGAAATCGTTCGAAAAACGATGACCAAAGCAATAGAACACATGGGAGAAGACAAAAAATTGATTCATTAAATTTTGATTGGATTACAAGTAGAAGAAGCAAAAATACATGGACAATCCTTAGGAACCAGGGTTCGGATCGGTTCCAAGGGCTCCCTCGGCAACATTTGAAGGAATTTGACTTGGTTCACCCACTTTGAATACAGTCGGAGGGGGGACCCTGGGTTCTTCAGCATCAGGCTGAGGACATTCCTTTGGAGCCGTGGTTTCATTAGTACCCAGGATGGTCTTAAGGTCAATGTCCGAAATCTCCTCGTATTCAGCTTCCTCGGTTTTGGGGGTACGAGTGTCATAAAGTTTGGCCTCCAAGAAAGATAGATCTAACTCGGGATATACTTGAGAGATCTTCGCCCGTATCTCCTCTTCGCCGATCTGGAATGCATTGGCACAAGCTGTCTTATGTTCATCAATAAATTGGGCAGAACTTTTGTACTCCTCCACAACCGAAGTAGCTCCTCTATTAGCTTCGGCCAATTGGCCCTCTAGCTCAGAACTCCTTCGAAGGCTCGAGGCCAACTCTTCCCTCAAGATTTTTGAATGGTTCTGAACCTCGAGTCCGATCCTGTCCATCTGCAAACATAGGGTCGGTTAAAACAGTGACCAAAAGAAAAGGCACTAAAAATAGATGAGGGGGTGTTGTACCTCTTCATCTAGCCGAGCCATCTTTTCGCTCAGCTCGCGGACCTTATCAAGAGCTTTCAGTTTAGCCATTTTATTTTGCTGAAGACCATCCTTGAGGTCATTAATCCAAGACTGTTTTTCTTTGATCTCCTGCCGAGATTGATCAAGGTCGGCAGTGAACTTGGCCACTTGATCGTGCTGCCATTTTAGTCGGTCTTTCCTATCGGCGAGCTTCCTATTCAGGCTGGCGATCTGATCTCGTTGTCGCTGATACCTGCGCTCCTCTTCATCAAGCCTCTTATTCCAATTATTCTTTTCCTCGGTGAAACTATCTTTCAATTCGCCCCATCTTTCCCTGAAACGTTGCTGCATAGCCCTTATTTCTTCGGCATGCTTGGACTTAATTTGTGATAGCTTCAGGCATGCCTTATCAGACTGTTCGCGAAAGCCATGGAGCTCCTTGACTTGAATCTCGAGCTGAAAAGCTTTCTCAGCGGCGGCTTGGTAAGACTTACTTTCTCGAGATCCCCTTGGACAAACACCAAAGCCTTGAAAAGTTTGCTGGTGGAATCCACTCTTTCCCGAAGGCTAGCAGCCTCCCTCCTGGCCTGAGCATAGGCCCCCATGGCTAAATTTAGGCGCCAACCTAGCGTCCTCATAATTAAGGCATTCTGCAAGGAAAATATATGTGAGAAAATGCGATCGAACCAACCAACCAAAACTTGTTACCTTGACTTAATTACTTACTCGGGAGGCGTAATTTGTGGCAATCCTCATAAGGGCGGGGCTATCGATCTTGGCTAGGAGATAAACATCCTTCAACATCCCGAGTGGACCGAAAGCCGCCTTGACGATATCCTCCACGGTGGACTCATCCGCCGAGGAACTCTCTCCCGTGCACAGCACGGACCGCATCAAAGCAGCAAACATATCCTCTACCTTTGGATTGTGAGTGAGGAAATTCACAACCAAAGAATCGACTCGAGGAGCTTCGGCTTGAGGAACTGTCATCCGTCTGGCCTCCTCCATTAAGACTTTAACTTGCGAAGCCTTGGATACTTCAGCTCCGACTCGGGGATTTTCGGTCCGAACATCCCCTCCGCTTGGTGGCTCTTCTTCTTCTTCCTCTTCTTTAAGCGCCTCTTCATCCTCGACAGGCTCCATCAAAGCCTCGGTTTCCTCCATGGCTTCTCCCAATACTTCGGGAGAAAGTCCTCCAACGGACAATCCTTCATGGGCTCCACTTGCCGACTCAATTTCTCTCCTTCAACTTCTACTAGCTCCCCCTCGGGCAGCTCCACTTGAGCCTCGATGGTAACAACCACCTCTTTTGCCCCCTCAATCAAAGCAGGGGCCTCTTGCAGCATCCTAGGGCTGACAACCTCTGATAAATGAGGCCCACTAGCCTCAAGTGAGGGAATCGCCAGATGGACCGGCGACATCCCCTCGGGGTCGCTTGACACAACTATGATCTGGAGGGGGGAAACTTTAGCAGCTTCCTCCAAGCTCCCCCCGACAAACTGTTCTTCCTCCACTACCACACCCCCTCCGGCAGGGAGGGCTCATCAACCGTGGCCGACGCACCCACTTCCCCCTCCTTTGAAGTGGAAGAATGGCGGCCAGCACTATTTTTCTTTGGCTCCTTTGGGCAAGACCTGAAAGGACGGGATCTCTTCTCGGACCTCTATGCTTTTCGCTAGAGCTAGAGCCCCAATGGCGTTTGCCCAGCTCCTTCTTCATTTAACCCATGAATACTGACCTCTCGGCTGAAAGCACAGCAAACAGTCAGTTAAATCGCAGTAAAACTGTCTTGGTATATCGATTGCAAAAAAAAAAGGGGGAAAGAAACTCACCCTGAGGATCAATAGAACTTAACCCGGCGGCAAAAAGGGCATCCTCTGACAAGAGAGAGCTAGCCGATAGCACCCTACCGCTACGGAGAGTTACCAAGTCTCTCTTCTCCTGCTCGGACAACTCCGAGTGTGCTTCTGGATCTTTTACATAGCTCGCCCATGCCCAAGGGAAATCCGAGCCAATGTTTCCTTCGACAACGAAGAACCGAGACTTCCATTCCTTTATCGAAGATGGATTATCTGAAATCATCTTGAATGATTTCCGAGGACCAATGTAGGGCCACTCGGAGTTCCTTTCGGAAATCAGGTTGTAGCAGACTCGGAATATGGAGAGGGTTGCAGTCACCCCAACTCGGCTGCACATCGAGATGAACCAGATGAGGTTGCGCCAGCTGTTCGGAGCTACCATTGTCGGGCATATATTGTAAAATCTCATCACCTCCTGCACTAGAGGGTGGAGAGGAAACTGGAGACCTGCTCTTAAGCTTTCCTTATAGAAGAATACTCCACGGCTCAGCTCCGTCAAACCCTATGCTCAGCTCTTGGAAGCCATAGGGCAACATCCCGAGGGACCCTGTAACGACGGTGTATCCTGTCCAAATCCTCAAGGGTTATCTCAGATGCTACATCGTTCGGGCCCTTTATGTTGCTGGGTTGAGGGATGAAGCACAGATAAGCTCGCAAGAGTTTTGGGGGAGAGAGAAAAATTTCTAAGGAAGAAACGAGAAGGCATTGCAGGAGGGACACTGCCCTAATCCATTCCCTTTTTTAAATAGCACCCCAGAAGAAAAGCCCCGAATGCTAAAACTTCCGCTATGGGCGCCATAAACATAGGGGTCTCGCCACGTGGGACTTCCCCAATCGCTGCACTCGAGAAACGAAGAGTTTCCTCCTCGTGCAAGGATAAAAAATCATGGCAAGGCAGGGGTCTGTCATTTACGAGACTATCATTGCGCGCCTCTTGGAATCCCTCTGAATGAGATTATCCTGAACTCTACTTCCTACATCCGAATTTACACTTCGGACTAGAGAGTGGGGGGCATGCAATGAGGGGTAAAATTATCATCGCATTAATGTTTGTGCGTACCGACAATTGAGTCGAGACCAATCCTAATACCCCGTCAGCCAGCTGTCATATCCGAAAAATAGTAAAGCCGAATCGCCTTCGGCAGGGTCGAGTCACCCCGATGAACCGAGCCATTCCCATATCTCGGTAGACCGAGCTATCTTCATGCCTAGCCAAACCGAGCCATCTTCATGCCTCGCCAAACCGAGCCATCTTCATATCTCGGCCAGACCGAGCTACTCCCATCCTTCGGTGAACCGAGCTACTCCCATCCCTCGGCAAACCGAGCTGTCCCACGCTTCGGTCGGACCGAGGTACTCAAGCACCTCTGCGGAATCAAGCACGGGAGAGTCCAAATTCATGATAGCTGAACAAGATTCCAAACGAGAAATCATGCAAACGATGCCAGAAGTGGCCTAAGGGCCATAAAAGTGGCCTAGGGCCTACATAATCGCTGAATCTCAAGGCATCAACCAACTCTCCTAGCCGTCGATCCTCTAACTAACAAGATATAGATCCTACCGGCCTCGTAACAAATTTGATTCGAATCCATTTTGAATCCTAACAGTTTTCAGACCCCTGTGATGCGCCCAAGGAATCAGGTGATCGCCTATAAATACCACAGTCATGAAGCCTCTCAGGTACGCGCTCTCACTGATTCTCATATTGAAAAACTCCAGTAAAGCTCCAGCAGAGCTCTGAGTTTTGAGAAATACCATCTAGAGGAACTCTTCTGTGAGAGCTTTCTCCTCATATTGCTTACTGTGAACTTTCACTGACTTGGGTGGTCAAAGGGTCTTCCGCAGAGGGCCATCTCAAAACACCCTCTGCGTGAGGACTATCTTGCAAGTTTACCTTGAGTGAGAGGCCAACGTTCGGATTCAGAGCCAGATTACATCCGAGTCGGAAAGCGAATTTCCACGCAACAGGATATAATTGTGATCATGATGATGAGCTGATTATTTTCATGGTTTTTGGGAATGATTTCCAATCTGTCAACAACAAGGCGCGGCCTCCTGTCTTTTTTTTCGTTCGTTTTTCATTTTTTTTTTTTTTTTTTTTTTTTTTTTGACCGTCCACGGCCTCGTACAACGACCATCTCAGATCGTAACTATTCCAATCCTACGGTCGAAGTTCGTCACTTGTCCGCTAATCCCTCCTCGCTGGGGTTTGGCCTTCCCTCGTGCTGCCGCTCCTTCCCTTCTCCAAGTGTCGGCCGTTTCTAGGGTTCCGAACGCTCATTGGGTTTCGACAAGATGGTAAGCCTTCTCTTTCTCTCTCCCAGTCTTCGGGTTTTCTCTGGATCAGTTTCCATTCAGTCGAATTATTCTGCCCGTGTTCCAAATCTATTATTGTTTTAGGCCGACACTGTTGCTGGGGCCTGAAATCCTTATTTGATTTAGCTTCGTTGTTTCTTTTCCCGCATTTTCGTCTGATGTTGTAATATTGATTATTATCTTGTGGCTAAGGGTGTGAATAATCGAATCCTTTCCTTGTGACGTCCGAGCTTTTTTTTTTATTCTTTTGGTTTTAAATTTTGTTGGCGATTAGGTTCTTCCGAACGATATCGATCTGCTGAACCCCCCAGCTGAACTTGAGAAGAAGAGGCACAAGCTGAAGTGGCTTGTGCAGTCGCCCAACTCTTTCTTCATGGTACTCTCTCTTCACAGCTATCAAATCCCCTCTAGCGTGTGTTTTTTTTTTTTTTTAATTAATTGTTATTTTTTCTAATCATCTCTTTTTTGGTATATGCTTTGAATTGAAGGATGTCAAGTGCCAAGGTTGCTTCAATATGTAAGCCTCCTTTTGTTACTTACGTTTGATACCTTAGCTACAAAAAGATGTGATCTTTCAAACGAAATCAGTATTTGAGCCATTAGATATTGCAAGGTTGAATATATTTTGTTTGTTGTTGCAGAACTACGGTTTTCAGCCACTCACAGACTGTTGTTGTCTGCGGTAACTGCCAGACGGTGCTCTGCCAGCCGACTGGAGGATGTGCGAGGCTCAATGAGGGTTGCTCCTTCAGGCGTGTGAGACCCTCCTTAAAGATCCCATATCTGGTAGAGGAGAAAAGGATGAGTGATTTATATGTAGTAAAGCAAGAAGGACAAGGTACCAATTGGATCCCTTTTGGGCTGTGAGCCCAAGTTGGTGTGGACCTTGTCCGTCTTGCTTTTTTGTAACAAACGGGTTCGTGGGTGCTGCGGACCCAGAGCCCGAGTCGTTACAAGGTGGAAGGGAGATTGAGGGTGATCTGTTATCTCTCACCCTCTCTTTCTTTGATGATACCTGAGGTTGTTATTGATGGAATGAGATCTTTTATGGTTTTAGTTGAGTGTTGAATTATTCTTGTGCCTTGACCAGAACGTTTAAATTATATGATAGTCGAAGGTTGGTGATTTTGTTTCTATCAAGAATACTTTATAGTGCTCAGCAATCTTTTAAAATATTAGACAGCATTGGTGGTGTTTGGATGAAGTCTGTTTTTGGATTGGAATTCCATATCTTGGTACTACTCTATGTCAGTAATGGGTTAACTTTTCATTGGTTAAATGGAGTTTATCTATGCCATCACAGATAATTATTTTTTGCTAGTTTTGTTTATCAGGTTAAATATAGTAAGTTGAACTATTCAAATTCATCATCAGGGTTGCAATGCGCTCATCGTTTTCTGATGAAAACAGTGTGTGAAGCTTAATTAGGTCAGGGGTAGAATGAGAGGTTCCTTGTGATTCGGAGGTTGATGCAATATGATCAACAGAATATAATTGTGCTTGTTAGTATATTCTCCACCCTGTTGATGGTTATATCATTTTCTTACTTTTTCCAACTAGTTTGCCCCCTTTATTGTTAACCAATTCCCCTGTAAATGTACCTTATCAGTGGATTATATCATTTGACATCTGAAAAAAAAAGGCGATTTGACTCATTATAAGATTGACAGAGGATACTTATCAATAGCATCTTATTTTTCTTGATATGTTCATGCCATCTATGAGTGAAGACTAGGAAGTGCATGGAATCTTTGCCATAAGGAAATGCAATAAGAACATAATCATAACATAGCACACAGATGGTCATCTTGCTCCAACAACTCCATTTTGATCCAACCCAATCTAATATTGGTTGTACTTTTGTTGAAATGTTGCGATGCCAATATCATAATTGTGAATGCCTCAACAGATCATATGTTCCATAGGAAAATGCTGTACATAACTTTTTTTGCATATATCTCAACTCTATTAGTCTACAGTAATCCTGGTCTCGGTGAATAATCTAGATGAAATGAGCAAATCTTTGTGGAAGAGTTTGGACTGTTAAGGATCAAGCTTATAGCCTCTGTTTTTATTTGTGAATTGTATGAAAGCCCTTCCTAGAATTTGTTTCAACCAACACTTGTGTTGAAATATGTAAGATTTATGTACAGTGAATATGTGATGGTGGATGAGTTTCTTTATCAGCTTTTATAACAATGCATGTTCGACAAGGGTGTCAGATGCATGAAGAAGTCAATCATTTTGAATAGAAAATTTTCAAATTAAATAGAATATCTTAAATTTTGTTATTAATCATTTTGTGCATAATTTTTTATGTGTTATGCTCAAGGTGCCCATGGCAATAAGCTGTGAACCCCCTTGATTTAGCGGTAGTATTTTACTCTGGCTATGAAGTTCGATGTGATTTTAAAGACCTATTTTACTGTCAATTTCCACTTGTCATATGTAATCAAAAATTGGTTCATTTAGTATAAGTGATGATTCAGTCATCAATGTATCCTATCATTCCTGGGGCATGGAGTATGGTAGCAATGGAAAGTAGCAACCCTGCATGTCATGATATATTCTTGCCAGAGGATGCTGGTGCATGCTTAAAAGGTTAGATCCTTGTTGTGAGTTACTATGTTCAATTCCTGGTTGAAGCTCAGGCTTTATTACTGTTTGTGATGGCAGGTAAATTGTTATCCTCAGTTTTAACCTCTCTTTTCAGTTACAAAGCGAGTTAGAAAGGTTCCATGCTGAATGGCATGTTGTGTAAGCAACGATCAATCGTTTCTAATTTCAGGAAAGAGGTTAAAGTTTGAAATACATTACAGAGAGACATAATCTTAAAGTTTGAAATACATTACAGAAAGACATAATCTATGCTAAAGCACCTGTTTTGTGCTTCCAGAAATCATAACATCAGGTGGGCCATGAAATGCTGGACAAAGAATTGTTGCAGATATAGTTTTAAGGTTTTGAACGTTGTGATATTTTTGTCACCCTCTTGGCACACTTCTATAAACAAAATCTTACCTAAAATAGACAAGAACACAGATACAGAATCAAAACAGTGGAGAGATGGAGCTTAGATATAATATTATTTTGTGAAAGAAAATTCACTTTGGTTCTCATCTGTTGCTCTGAGCCTTTAGAGTCCTTTAAATGCAATGCAGCTTTGCATCTCTGATAGGTTTTGCAACAGCTGCTATCACTGTCACAATGTTTTATGTTGCATTGCATACAATATACAAAAGGCTCTATCTTTTTTTTTTTAAAAAATATCATATAACATAAATAACAGCCATTAGTTTTAGGTTTTGAATGTTTTCTCATCATTCTTAGCGAAAAAGAAGAATGTCTATCATAATAAAAGAAATAACATTTTCTCTTTATTTAGCCATACGTGATTTGAATATTTTCCTGTTATTTTCCTGTCCTTGCCTTTACTTATTTTGTTGACATCTGTTGTAATGCCCATTATTTTTTTTCCTAGACAATCAGTCCAGACTGGTCTAGTGGGAAAATGATTTATCTCTGTTATAATGAAAAACTAGAATTAAATTGAATAACAGAAAAAAAAATAGCGTGAGGTCCAGATAGAAAAGTCATAGATCAAACAGCTCTGCTGAGGTTCTGTTAATCTACCTTTCCGTTGGTAACGATGCCTTCAACAAGAGGGACTTATTTGAGACAATAACCTTCTGCCATCTTCCAACAGGGGCCAAGAAAGTTCTCTCGTACTTGTACATTGTCTGATTTGAATTCTGTGAAATTAAACAAATAGACACATTCAAGTCGCTGGAATTATCCAAAAAGGAATCCAGGGGGATTTACAATTTGCAAATATTGCTTTCTAATTGATATGGTATCCCAGTTAAATATCTATAACCGTTGTTCATTCGTTTCTATGTTGGGGCATGGGCCTGCTTTGTATTAAAAAAAAAAAAAAAACGAAGTAGAGACTATCAATGAAAAGATCCCGTCTGCAGCCATCATCACATAACCAGCTCAAAATAATTTGAATATAAAGTACCGAATGAATGAAGGCATAAACTGAAGCAAGTAATTCCTAATTTCCTACCGTGCATCAAAACATAAAACTGAATGAAAAAGGTTCCGAACACTTCACATGATCAATTCTGTCTACAGAAACTGTACTCAGATGATGTTTTGCTTAATAAAGAAAACAAGAAAAATAATAAAAAAAAGGATGGCTATTGAAATAATGCCACAGTGAAACTTGTCGTTGAATGTTTTTTTTTTTAATATATTAATCCATGCATATAATGATTGAAGCATGGGAAAAAGCTTGAATGTTTGATTCATACCAAATTCAATGCGCAATTCATCATGTTTATAGTGTTAATGGTGTGGGAACACTGTAAAATAGGGGGCTTATCGAGACAATGCCTTTTCTGCCATCTTCCAACAGGATCTCGACCCTATGACCAATATGAATACCGTTCTGCGATCTTCCAACAAGAGGCCTCGATACTATGATACTTTTACATCGACCCATTTGAATTCTGTGAGATTAAACCGACCAATTCAAAAGCCACAAGATTAACTGATTGAGGCAATGAATGCATGCAAGCCACTCATCCCACCAATTCAAAAGCCATAAGCAACAATGATAGTCTACATCAGTAAGTAAATATTGCTTTCTGATGATGTAGACGAATGCGAATTAAATATCTATAACGCTATTCCTTTGTTTCTGTTTGGCCTGTTTTGTACCTAAAAAAATATATTCAAAGTTCAGATTATTCATAAAAGGATCCCATCTACAGTTATACCCTATGAGGAACCAATTAACGGTTATGGCATCGTTATCATGTAAGTTATTATCTTATATTTCCTCTAGCTTTGTAACAAATATATAATAATATTACTAATTATTTTTCAAAACATATAGAAATTAAAATTTTTGTAAATATAATTTTACTAATGAAAATATAATTTAATAATTATTGGAAAGAAATTTTATATTTTATTGTTTAGTTTTATGGATTCTAAAATTAAATTAAATGATTTACATATAATATTAGAAGAAATTGCGATCCAAGATAGTAGTATTACCTAGTCTTAAGAAGAGGAGCCTTCTCGACTTGAAGAATTGGTACGAAGATATGGAAAACTGTCAAACGTAGAAAAGACCATTTCAGTGCAAAGACCAATGCCTGTTGTCGTTGGATTAGTGAGTCTAGGCCATGCTCCTCCTAGTGGGTAAGCATATGATGCCTGAGATCGAGAATTCTAGGCCTGACTATGTCATTGAATGTCGAGATCTAGGGTGGATTTGGTGTCTAGGAACCATTAGAGGGGACGGATCAAAGGGTCATGTGCCCTCTTCAATTTAGATGCTTAGTTTTTAAAAGAAAACAAAAGTCTATAACTTTTTTTTTTTTTGACTAATTTTATATGAGACGGGTGCATTCCAGCTTATTTGTTATTTTTTTTAAATATATTAATTATGTTTAAAATTGAATTCTTTTGATTCCAAATCAACTTGCAAGTATGAAAATTTAGTTGAATTGGGCATGATAAAGTTTAATTGGATCCATGGAGCACTGATAGGAAAGGAAGAAAAGAAGGTCAATCAAGGAATATCTGGAGCGGGATTAGTGAACTAGACTAAACTAAAATATTTGGCTTAGCTGGTTTACAGAAGTTGGGAAAACTGGTGGAGGTCTCATTCTATTGAACTCAAAATTGGCCAATCCAGTTAGATTAAAGTTGAAAGGAAGGTGAAATAGGCCGTTAATTAGATGAACTGAATTTAGGAATAAGGACATTGGGGTTGAAATTAGGGAAATCATTTAATAGACACAATTAGGTTCAATTGAGTATAATTATGAGTATAATTGATCAATTGATGGTGTAATACAAGGAAAACCTTGATCAATTTAGGGCTTGATTGAAGAAAGACGGGTAGGTCAATTAGAGGAAGATCAATTAAACTAAAGGAGTACAGTTCAAGTATCTGATCACTTATTGATTATATGCTCAAAAAAGATGTCATTCTCAAATGACATGACCTTGTCACTAAACACCCGGTATGATATGATGATGTTGTAGGTTGATGAGGGATAAAATTATCATTGCGCCAACACTTGTGCACACGACAAAAAGGTCGAGACCAATCTCGATATCCGATCAGCCAGCTATCATATCTAGAAAAAATAACGTAGCCGAACCGCCTTCGGCAGAGCCGAACCATCCTCGACAAGACTAGACCATCTTTTGACTGAATTCTTCCGAACCATTCTCACACCTCGGCAGATTCGAGCTATCCTTTGATCCCGTTTGGACCGAGATATTTGTATGCTTCGGCAGAACCGAGGCATTCTATCCTTATATACCCAACGGTACCAAACACTTATATACTTCGGCCGAATCTTATGTTTCGGCCGGTCAAAACTAACCCCTTGCCTCGGACAGACCGAAGCATACAAATGTTTCGGCTGCATCAAGCGATCCTTATGCCTCAGCTAAACCAAGGCATTCAAACCCCTCTGCGGAGCCAAGCGCGGGAGAATTCAAATTCGTGATAGTTTAACAAGATCTCGAGCGGAAAATTATGCAAATAATACCGGAAGTGGCCTAGGACCTATAGAAGTGGCCTAGGGCGTATAGAATCACTGAATCTCAAAGCATCGATCAGCTCGCCTTGTCGTCGATTCTCTAACTAACTAGATACTGATACTACCGGCCTCATAACAAACTTGATTCGAATCCGATTTGAATCTGAACGGTTTCAGACCCCCTACGATGCGCCCAAGGAATCAGATGATCGCCTATAAATACCCTTGTCCTAAAGTCTCTCAGGTATGCTCTCACTGACACTATGACTGAAAACTCCATTAAAACTCAAGCAGAGTTCTGGGTTCTCGGAAGGCATTTTTCTTGAGAAACTCTTCTGCGAAAGCCTTCTCCTCACATTTGCTTGCTGTGAATTTTCACTGACTTGGGCGTCAGAGGGTCTTCCGCAGAGGGCCACCCCAGATACTCTCTGTGTGAGGATTGTCTTGCAGGTCCGCCCGGATGAGAGATTAACATTCAGATCCGGAGCCAAGCTGCACCCGAGTCGAAGAATAGATTTTCATAGCAATAGATTGGCGCTAGAGGAAGGGTCTCAAGTCCGTAAACTTGTAATCCAGGAGACAAGGTTCAAAATCAGAAGAAGAATCCTCTAATGGCAATCGAAAGAGAGCCACTTCCGATGCTCAAGATTAGGCCGCCTCTCAAAGGCCTGATCCAATCAATAGTGTAGCACCTTCGCTACCACCGCCGGCCGAGACCCCTTCACCGCCGGCTACTACAGTGACGCAGGACCAGTTCGCTACGCTGGTTCAGCAAGTCCAGGCTCTGACCCAGCTGATCCAGGGGCTCCATGGAGCTTCCCGCCCAGCTATCCCTGTTTTGCAACTTCATGAGAAGGTAGCCGCTCCCGTCCCGCCGGCAATTTCTTCTTCCAATCCGCTTGGGGCTGCGGATCATTTTCATCGACCCACAAGGGCCAGGCCAGCGCCGTAGTGGGCTAGAGAGAAGAGCCCGCCTAAATCTCGACGAGCTCATTCTCTTTCTCCGGTGTCTTCCCAAGATTCTACACCGCTGCCATCTTCCCATCGCCCAATCCCTCCTACCACTCAGGATGAAAGGATTAGGCAGTATATGCAGGAGATGCATCGAGGAGTGTCAGGAGCTGGACACCGCTAGGCAAGCCCCTCCATCCCAGCCAAAAGCGGAGCAGGGCATCCCTTTCTCTGAGGAGATCATGCGGGAAGTGATCCCTCCTTATGTCAAACTTCCCACCATTGAACCATATCATGGATCTACCGATCCCGACAACCACCTGAGCAGTTCAGATCCATCATGATGTTCCACGGAGCATCGGATGAGATCCTATGTCAAGCCTTCCCCTCTACTCTTAAAGGATATGCTAGAACATGGTTTAACAGCATGGAGCTAGGTTCCATCGATTCTTTTCACGAGCTGAGCTGCTTATTCATCAGCCAGTTTATTAGAAGCCATCACCAATGATGGAGATCTGATTCCCTCTCCGAAGTCAAGCAGCAAGAGAGGGAATCTCTGAAGAACTATCTCGGCCGTTTCAACACGGCCCTATTGGAGGTCGACCAACTCAATCATGAGCAGGCTATGTCTACTTTGGCGGAGGACTGTCAAAGGAAGGAGACTTCTACTTAGCCTTGGAAGTCAATTACCCAAAGAACCTCTCTGATATGATAGCTTTGGTGGATAAATATGCCAGGGTTGAGGAGTCGTGAAGGTCGGCCCGAGCCAAGCAATCGAAGAAGAAGGAGGCGAAAGGCTTGGAGAAACATCGATCCTTCCACCGTGCAAGCCCACCTCATCGCCAAAGAGCTCCTCCACCACCGCCTTGAGATCAAACCCGGAGCTCGGCTCGAAGGTTCGACCGATACACTTCCCTCACCTTGCCAAGGGTGCAAATCTTGATGGAAATCGAGTGCCATATTCTCTGGCCTCCTCCTCTCTAGAGCAATGCGACTCGGAGGGATATGACCAAATACTATCGCTTCCATCGAGATCATAGGCATGACACTGAGGAATGCTGGCAGTATTGGAACGAGATCGAGCAACTCATCCGGCGGGGTAGGCTGGACCGATTCAAGAGAGCCCCCGAACCGAACAATGAATGAGATCATCAACCATGTTGCCCAGAAGTAGCAACCCAAGAGGGGGGGGTTGGGTCATTAAAAAATTAATTACTATGCATATATGTGCTTAATCCCTAATTTTGATTTGCAGCGGTGTAGTGGGATGCACAGAATAATAACAATAAAGAATCAAACAACCACAAACACACAAATGTTTATAGTGGTTCGGTGCCAAACTCAACACCTACATCCACTCTCCAAAACCTTTGGGAATTTCACTAATCGTATCACAACGATTATAACCTCTAGCCTTTCCTGGCTAGCCCTCTTGTTTATACGGCACAAGGCAGCCTAAAACCCCTAGCCAAACCAGGCTAGTCCTCTTATTTCAAGGCACAAGGAAGCCAAAAACCCCTAGCCAAATCAGGCTAGTCCTCTTGTTTTACGGCACAAGGAAGCCAACAATAATCAAGGGTTAACACTAACCCTTTTACAAAATAATCAGAGAATATTAAAGAGAAGCTCCTACAATGAGCAAATATACAGAAAATACTTTATAACTTTTGAAGCAATATCTTAGCAGTAAATGAACGAAGTCGAAATAGCTGAAGTCTTGATTGCTTGAAAAACTTCAATGATCTGACGACTTTTTGGAGCAATGAATGAACTTGAATGCACAGCAACTTTCTTATCAACCACTCAACAATATACAGTAAAAAATATTTTCTTGGATTTCTTCCTCTTGAATTTTTCTTTTCAAAAATCGTCATAGTGTGCTTCTAATCCCAGCTATTTATAATAATCCAAAAAAAGACATATGTTAGATACATTAGGAACAAAATGGAAATAAAAATGGGAAGAAAATATAACCGTTGTAAAATATTTTCCTTAAGCATTGAATGCAGGTCTCCATTTAAGGAAGGAAGAACTCTGTAATGATTCAAAAATTCAAAAGTTAATACAGCTAAAAATAGAAATAGAGAGAGAGAGTAAGAGAGAAAAAGAGAGCATGCTCAAAACTCAAGCGGCAGCTGACTGGAATTAACTCCAGGTAGCTGAAGACTTGAATGCATTCGACCAAGAGGTAAGCAGGAACTTCCAGCTAGCTAGTTAGCTAGCTCACAAGAGACGCCACAACAAAGAAAGCATCAAGAAGAGAGAGAGATAGGCAGCTCCTTAGGCAGCTAAACCGTTACTATTTAGCTTCCCAGCTAACTAACAACAAAAGAAATCGGCCAGGAGAAAAAGTGCAAAGCACTTAGTTAGCTCTTCAGCTAACTAACGAGCAAATCAATGGCAGAGGAAACAGGAGCAAGCTATGGTAGTTAGCTCCCCAGATAACTAAAAAATGATGGCTCACGGCTTGCAGGAGACACAGAGGATGGGAGTTAGCTCTATAGCTAACTAAAGAAGAGTTAGTTAGCTCACTAGCTAACTAAGTTCAAAAACAACAGAGAGCCCGTCCAACATAGTTAGCTCTCCAGCTAACTAAGGAGAAAAGCAACAGAGATATCGGCCAAGCTAGTTAGCTAACTAGCTAACTGATCAAAAAGGCAGCCACACGACAGAATAAAGCAGCTAACTCTCTAGCTAACTAACCAACAGGTAGCTAGCTCTCCAGTTAACTAAAGAAATGATTCAAACGGCCAGAGAGAGAAGAAGTTAGCTCTCCAGCTAACTAAATTTTGACAGTGCATGGCTTGAAGCTTTCCTGTGAAAAATATTTAGCTAAGCAGTTAGCTCCAATTCAAAGCAGTTAGCTAACAAGATACGCCAGCTAGCTAGGAGATCCAACAGCTAGCTTAACAGTTAGCTAAAAATAAAGAGCATTCAGCCAGGAATGTTAACAGGCAACGGTAGTTAGCTAAAATGAAATCCAGTTAGCTCCAAGGCATCCCAAGTTAGCTAACCAGCTAGCTAAAAAAGGAGGACGTTCGGCCAGCAACAGTGATGAGCACCTTAGCTAACTGAAAGAGCTCCAGCTAGCTAACAAGCTAGCTAACAAGCTAGCTCAAAATGGATGACGCTCGGCCAAGCCACTGAGATAGCTTATCAGTTAGCTAAATGTCGTGCCAGCTAGCTAAATGGAATAACAAGTTAGCTAACTAGTTAACTCCTAAGCCAAAAAAATTATCTAAGGCAAAATAGAATGAAGTACTCTCTTACCAATCAATTTTGCACGAAGATACTTACTTGCAAGGTGACCGAACTTCTCTGTATTAAGCTTAGAGTTGCCTAATAGTTTTGTAATCATTAAAATCAATCTGGGGTCAACAATCTCCCCTTTTTGATGATGACAAAACCCTTAAGCATGAAAGAAGCAATATAGGAAGTTTAATAAATAGACAGGAGTATAATCAGAAAAATATTACTTTCTTCCCCTGTCAATCTGAATAAGTGAACTATTTTCTCTCCCTAAATATATGGAGTTATGATTTTACTCCATTCCTGAATGTATGCAATATTCTTCTCCCCTTTTGTCATTAATCAAAAAGAAGTTTGATGAGTCTTGCAATAAATTTAAGCATAATATATCAAGGAGATGTTATCATTCATACATAATTAGAGCAGTCATTCAGATCATTACAAAATAGAGTAAAGACATACAAATATTACATGTCATAGTTTCAAGTCATAAAACATAGTCATAAACATGCATTACATAAACGATACTAAGTACGTTTACTACATAAGTCAAGCATAATCACTTATCATCATTTGAAGAAGAAATATGCACTAAAGAAACATTTGTGTTGGCCCAGATGGCAACCCAAGAGGGGGGGGGGGGTGAATTGGGTTCTTTAAAAAAAAATAAACTCTTTTTGAAATTAAATCAATTGATATCAAATTATGCAAGCGAATGGAGTTAATCAAAGCTAAGCACAAGCAATTAAAGAAGAGAGAGAGAGAGATCAAAACACTACAAACACAAAGATTTTATAGTGGTTCGGTGTAACCAACACCTACGTCCACTCCTAAGCTCCACTTGGGTCCACACTATAATTCTCTTGATTACAGTCGAGTTGTTGTACAAGCTCACAACTCAAACTTATTGTTTTACCCGGGATCACAATGAACCCAGCCAGTTTTTCGGGCTTATTATAAAACCCAACCTCAAGCTATATCTAACTTGACCCGAGGAATACCACCTCCACTAATTCAATCCCTCTGATTGAATTAGCAAATAAATGAAATCAATTAATGTTTACAATGACAAACAGCTCCTCAAATGAGCGAATATGCAATATAAATAGACAAGGAATAGAAAAGCCTGTTTGAAGTGATTTGAATGTAGGCTTGGCTTCTTTTCTTCTTTTCCTCTTCTCCTTTGAAAGGTTGAATCAAGCTCCAGCTCAGATATCACCCAGGAATTTGTTGTTGAGAAGATGGAAAAAATAGGTTTTGGCTTCTTCTTTTCCTTCTTTGAAATCTTCCGAAATTGAACTTTGTATGCCTTGGATTTCTTTTGAATCTTTCTTTAGAAGATGGGCGAGCTCACAGAGATTTCTCTTTTTGAAATGGCTCTCTTGAATATCTCAATTTTTGATCTTTTCTCCCATTTTTTTTTTCTCATTCTTCTTTTTAAACGGTCCGTTCTCCCCTTTTTATAGATTTTCTTTAATCCGAGATTAGGTGGAAAACTAGCCGTTATTTCCATCCTTGGATTGCTCCTACACACAAGAAAAATAACCGTTAGAGATTAGGTGAGAAAATGTTACCGTTGGAGGCCATTCTAACACTTTGAAAATCATTCCTATCAGGTTGGAGTCGGCTCCAACTTTTCATGTGTCGGCTCCACTTCGTGTATCCAAAAATGGTAATAAAAGTTTTTGTTGAGGGGTCAGCTCTCGAAAAGTTATGTGTCAGCTCCCCGCATCTAGGTGTTGGCTCCCGAAACAGAGGGTGTCGACTCTAAATATGGCTCAAAAAATGCTCTCTGTTGCTCAGATTAGAGTCGGCTCCACTCATTCTAGGTGTCGGCTCTCAAATCTCAGGTGTCGGCTCCCGAATTCTATGTGTCAGCTTCAGAAACTGACACATAAAAGCATACTTCTGTTTCTCAGGTTGGAGTCGGCTCTAGACATCCATGTGTCGACTCCAAACCGTGCCGAAATTTTGAGAACTATTCTGATACGCCCATGTGTCGACTCCTGACTTATAGGTGTCAACTCCAAGGTCTGAACTTTTAAACATTACAATTTAAAACTCATCTTAAAATCAATTTTGAGTGATATTTGAATTGTTAAACTTTCTCAATACCTGAAACACTCCATAAATTTGTCAGAAATAATGAATATACTCATAGCTTTTGTTAATCATCAAAATCAATAATTGGGTCAACAATCTCTCTTTTTTTATGATGACAAAAATATTGAGTATATGCATGGTTAATCAAAGAATTTTACGATAGGAATAAGTTATCATAGTTAAGCTCCCCCTGAATGAGGTAGCTCCTCCTATGAAACTTAAAATAAAATTTTCTCTCCTTATATACCGTTTCATTTTGAAAATTTCATTTCTCTCCCCTTAATTTCATTTCTCTCCCTTTGAAAATCAAAAACTCAAACTCATGCAATAATCAACTTAATCAAATTACTTAAGTGTTTTTAATGCATATATAATATCTTCTCTCCCCTTTTTTGTTATCAACAAAAAGGTTAAGATAAGATACAATTTAGCTTAACATTCTATCACAAGTGAACTCCATTAAATAAGACAATATTAATTCAAAGAAATTTCATTGCATCAAAAGATTTCAATACATAAGCTTCATCAAAACATTCCATTACATCAAGACATTATATCAAAATATTCTATTACATCAAAGCATCAAAACATATTAAACTTAAACATTACATCAAAAGATTTAAACTAAACTTTAGTACATCAAAAGTAAACTAAAATTCTAAAATCTAAGAAGCCTCTGCAATTTTTCCAAAATCTTTCCCATTCCTTCCTTTTGAACATTCATGAAACCATTAAGCTTGTCATCAATAAAAGCAATGCAGTAACAATTTTATCTTGAAGCTCTACATTGCACTTTGAGTAAATATCTGAGTCTCCTCCTATATCTTTGATATTTTCAAAAATAAGCTTTATGTCCGATTTCAAAGCCTCTGAAGAAGTTCCAAGAGAGAATCCAATGTTGTTCACTTTGACTTCTAAGGAGTAAAATGATTCTTTTAAACTCAAAAGTCTATTTTCAAAACTATTATTCATCTTCTCTTCATGTTCAGCCAACAAAGTCTTCAATTGCTTTAATTGTAACTCAGAAAAACCAGAAGCACTCGGAACTGAAGCAGGCATAGGTGTCGGAGAAGGCTCTGGTTTGCTAGGCTCCGGTGAAGGATGTCTCATGGATGGTCCAGCTTCTGATGGTGCTGAAGCTCCAATCTCAGCTGCCCTGTCCTCTGAATGACCTTTCCTTTCCATTCCCATTGACCTTAATGAACCCCATGCGATGAACAGTAGCGATGTTGTAGTAATCTGTTTGCCTTAGGTTCTTTTTAGGTTCATTTTCTAAGATAACTACACCCTGACTTCGGAATGCTAAGGTTAGGATCATGCCATAGGGTAAGGAAGATCTCTTCTTGCCACCAGCCTCTGCCATGTACCAAATCATCATGCCAGAAAGATTAATAGGCTGTCCAGTCAAAACACTATCCATGATCACAATGTCTCGCTCTGAGACATACTCAAACCTACCAGTCTTAGGGAATAAAATCTGACTACAGATATTATGCAACAATCTGAGCTCAAGAGGCAACTGATTTGCCATGATTTCCTCAAAATCAACAATATCTCTTCCTAACATCCTTGACAAAGCTCCTGACCTATCACTGTGAGAGTTTGCAATAGGTCCAAGAGTAGGAATCTCAAGAAGGTTTCCAAGAATCTTGGAAGTAAGATGTATCCTTTTTCCTCTTACAACACTTATAATGCCACCGTCTCCTCTTGACAAATCTTGATAAAATTCTTTAACTAAAGTAGGATAAGTAGGAATGTCTAAAGAACACACCTTTTCCCAACCAATTTCCTTTAGTTGTCGTCCAATAGCGAATCCCTCATCTTCAAAAAATCCAAAATTGACTTTTCTTCCCATTGTAATCATCCATCCGGCTAGGTGTCAATGTGTGGTGAAGGAGGTGAGGAAGGATCTGGAATCGCACTAGGAGTAGAGGACGAGGATGAAGAATCCGAAGATGGTGACGGTTGACGGATCGGGCATCTCACCATCCGCTTTCTCGTTGCCACCAAACCACCATAGATCGTTCCCCTTCTCTTAGGTGCCATGGAATCCTAGGGAATGATTAATTGAAGGAATCTCAAGTTTTGATAGGGTTTAGAGAGGATTTGAGACGATTTGAGTAAGATTAGGTCGAAGAGGTGTCGACTCGGCCCTAAATACTCGAAAAGGGTCCACTAGGTGTCGACTCCCGCAAAGTCGGGTGTCGACTCCAACTCGCTAAAATGGTTAGCGCCCGAACTGGAGTTGGCTCCACTAAAGCGGGTGTTGGCTCCAAGGTCCCTGACCGAGAGTGACATAGAAATAAGGTGTCGACTCCAAAGATTGAGGTGTCACTCCAAGACAGATTCAAAAACAGATAAGAGTTTCAGAAATCCAAAACTCATCAAGATAAAAATCAATAAATATGATAAAAATCTTGGAATATGAAGAATCAATTGGTTCAACAATCTAGATGAATTTTCCTTAAAATTATAAGAAATTTTCAAGATGTTGAATAAAATCTAGATAATTGAACTTAAGGGTTTCTAGTCATTCCAACGGATCACAAATCCCTAATTCTCCTCTAAGATAACAAAATCTCTCTTTACTCAAAGGTTTTATAAATATATCGGCTAATTGTTCCTCAGTATTAACATATTTAGATAAATGTCATTATTAGCTACATGTTCTCTAATAAAATGATATCTAATTTCAATGTGCTTAGTTCTTGAATGTTGAATTGGATTTTTAGTTAGGTTTATTGCACTAGTATTATCACATAATAGGAGTTCTATCAAGTGTTATGCCATAATCTTCAAGTTATCGCTTAATCTAAAGGATTTGAGCACAGTAACTTCCAGCTGCAACATATTCTGCTTCAGCAGTTGATAATGCAACCAAATTTTGCTTTTTGCTAAACCAAGAGATTAAGTTACTTCCTAAAAATTGACATGCTCCACTTGTACTCTTTCTATCTAGTTTACAACCAGCATAATCAGAATCAGAATAAGCAATCAAATTTAGTGTTGAGTCTCTAGAATACCATAAACCTACATTTTTAATTCCACTTAAGTATCTTAGTATTCTTTTTACAATAATTAAATGTGATTCTTTAGGTTCAGATTGATATCTAGCACATAAGCAAACAACAAACATGATATCAGGTCTACTTGCCGTTAAGTAAACTTATGATCCGATCATACCTCTATAATATTTTTGATCAATTGGCTTACCGTCTTCATCTTTGTCTAGTTTGCATGAAGGACTCATTGGTGTTCTGAGGGGTTTGATTGATTCCATCCCAAACTTTTTGAGGATTTCCTTTGTGTACTTTGTTTGGTTGATGAAGATTCCCTCTTTTCTTGTTTGATTTGGAGTTCCAGGAAGAAATTAAATTCTCCCATCATGCTCATCTCATCATGCTCATCTCGAATTCACCCTGCATTAACTTAGCAAATTCTTGACACAAGAGATTATTAGTAGCACCGAATACAATATCATCAACATATATTTGTACTACTAATAAATCCTTATCTTTTCTTTTAAAAATAGTGTTTTATCAACATTTCCTCTACAAAAATCATTTTCGATTAGAAATTTGCTTAACCTATCATACCAAGCTCTAGGTGCTTGTTTTAAACCATAATGAGCTTTGTGCAATTTAAAAACATGATTTGGAAATTTATGATATTCAAATCCAGGTGGTTGTTCAACAAAAACTTCCTATTTATAAATCCATTTAGAAATGTACTTTTAACATCCATTTGAAATAAATTGATATTCATATGACATGCAAATGCAAGTAATAATCTAATTGCTTCTAATCTAGCTAATCCATTTAGAAATGCACTTTTAACATCCATTTGAAATAAATTGATATTCATATGACATGCAAATGCAAGTAATAATCTAATTGCTTCTAATCTAGATCAAAAGTTTCATCAAAATCAATTCCTTCTTCTTGATTATATCCTTTTGCGACTAATCTAGCTTTGTTTCTAATTACTATGTCATTTTCATCTAATTTATTTCTAAATACCCATTTTGATCCTATAACTGAATGATTTTTAGGTCTATCTACAAGGGTCCAGATATTATTCCTAGTAAATTGATTTAATTCCTCTTGCATAGCTAACATCCAATTATTATCTTTTTCAGCTTCTTCAATAGTTTTAGATTCAATTTGAGATACAAATGCAAGATGATTATTGATGTTTCTCATTGATGATCTAGTTCTTACTCCTTGAAATGGATCACCTATAATTAATTCCTTTGGATGACCATAGGCATATCTCCAATCTCTAGGAAGATCTACATCATTATGATTAGTATCAGCAACATCAACACTAGGAGAATCATCATCTTTAGCTTCTTGTTCATGATCTGAAGATACATCTATATTCAATTTTTTAATATCTCTCTCAAGTAAATTTGTATCTTCCTCATCATCAATCTTTTCTGAACTCGATGCTAAAGATTCATCAAAAACTACATGAATAGATTCTTCTACAATTAAGTTTCTCTTGTTAAATACTCTATAGGCTTTACTAGATGTTGAATATCCTAAGAATATGCCTTCATCTGATTTTGCATCAAATTTTCAAGATTATTTTACCATTATTATGAATGAAACATTTACAACCAACTGCATGAAAGTAACTAATGTTTGGTTTTCTATTGTTCATAGTTCATAAGGAGTTTTCTTAAGGATTGGCCTAATTAAAGCTCTATTAAGAATGTAACATGCCATGTTTATAGCTTCCGCCCAAAAGTACTTTGAGTTGGCTTTCACATAGCATGGTACGGGCCATGTCTTCTAAGGTTCTATTCTTTCTTTCTACAACTCATTTTGTTGTGGTGTCCTAGGTGCAGAGAAATTATGATGGATGCCATTTTCAATGCAAAAGTTTTAAATAAATGATTTTCAAATTTGTGCCATGATCACTTCTAAGAGACACTATGGTGTTATTTTTCTCATTTGTGACCTTCTTGAAAAATTTCAGAAATATTGGAAAGGTCTTATCTTTATGAGCTAAAAATAATACCCAAGTGTATCTAGAATAATCATCTACTATCACAAGACCATATTTCTTTCCTCCTAGACTAGTGGTTCTAGTAGGTCCAAAGATATCCATGTGAAGTAGTTCAAGTGGCCTAGAAGTGGAAACAATGTTTTTAGTTTTGAAAGAGTTTCTAGTTTGTTTTCCAAATTGACATGCATCACAAACTTTGTTATTTTCAAAATCTAGTTGTGGAAGGCCTTTTACTAAATCCATTCTAATTAATTTTGAAATTAGGTGTGTGCTTGCATGACCTAATCTATGATGCCACAGCCATCCAATCTCATTCATACTAGCATATTAGCAACTAAGTAATGATTACTAGTAGACAAATTATCTAAATCAATCAAGTATACATTGCCATTTCTATTTCCAATAAATACAATGCTATTATCAATGGGATTAGAAACAGTGCAAATAGAAGCTTCAAATGATACTTTGAAACCTTTATCACACAATTGGCTAATACTAATTAGATTATGCTTTAAACCATTAACATATAAGACATTTTCAATAAATGTGGAGGGAGTTATTTGAATTTTACCAAACCCCAAGATTTGGCCTTTGCCATTGTCACCAAACGTAACAACTCCTCCTCTTTTGCTTTCAAGGGTGATGAATTGATCCTTGTCACCCGTTGTGTCTTGAGCAGCCACTATCAAGATACCACTTTCGTTTTGATCTTTTGGCCGCAAGACACTCCTGCAAAATGATCAAGTCTTATATTTAGGTACCCAAGCCTTCTTGGGTCCTTCATGGTTAGTAGCAAAAAGATTGTTCCTTTTGGAACCCATATTTTCTTTCCTTTAACATTTAATTTCTTGTTACTTTTTCTTGCATTACATTCATAAGATTTATGACCTTTCTTGTTGCAATTGTAACATGCAATATCATTTGTTTTCTTAACAAAGAAATTGTTTACAAATTTTTGTTTATGTTTAGTCTATATCCTAATCCAGCTCTATCAAAAATAGCCCGTTGATTACTTAAAAGTAAATTCAGTTTTTCAGAGCTATATGTAAATTTATCGACTATGTTCTTGTATTTTTCAACTTCTTTCTTTAAGTTAAGGTTTTCATTCATGATTGATTCTTTTTCTTTTAGAAATCTCTCCTTTTCATCTTTTAAATCCTTAACTTCAAGTGTTAATTCATTTTTCTCTTTACACAGATTTAAGTTTTCACTTTTCAAAAACTTGTTTTTCTTTTTAGAATTTTAAAATCATTGACTAATTCATTGAAAGCTTCATATAATTCATCAAATGTAAAATCATCATTGAGGTTTCGGTATTTACCTTCGTCGTTGTTTGCCATGAAGCAAATGTTTGCAACTTCTTTTTGTTCCTCCTCGGAAGAGGATTCTTCGCTATCGCTCCATGTTGCAACATAAGCCTTCTTCTTCTTCTTGTAGGCTTTCTTCAATTGAGGACAATCATATATGAAATGCCCAGTTTCTTGCACTCATAACATATTAAGGGCTCTTTTTCCTTTTTTTGTCCTTTTTTTTCTTTCTCTCCTTCCATTTTTGTTCAGACTTTTTCTTGTGGAAGGGTCTCCTTCTTTGCATGAACCTTTTGAATTTCTTTGCAAGGAGTGCAGTCTCTCATCATCATCATCATCACTGCAGCTTTCTCACTTTCTGTAGCCTTAAGAGCAATAGTTTTCTTCTTCTTGACTTCTTCCTCTTGATGTTGTTTCATAGTCAGCTCATGGGTCATTAAGGATCCAAGTAGCTCCTCCAAAGGTAAAACATTTAATCCTTGGCTTCTTGGATTGCAGTCACCTTCGCTTTCCATGATCTTGGAAGAGACCTAAGAATTTTACGCACAAGTTCAGAATTAGTATAAGTCTTACCAAGACTTTTCAAGCCATTTACAATATCAGTGAATCTTGTGTACATGCATGTAATTGTTTCAGTTTGTTCCATGCTAAACAGTTCATATTATGCACCAAAATATTAATTTTTGATTCTTTTACTTGATTAGTACCCTCGTGGGTAACTTCTAATCTATCCCAAATTTCTTTTGAAATACATGTAGAAATTTGATTAAATTCATTTGCATCCAATGAACAATACAAAACATTCATGGCTTTAGCATTGAGCTGAGCCAACTTCTTATCATGTTCATCCCATTCCGTTTCTGATTTAGGAATCACCATATTGTCTACTCTAATTGTGGGTGTGTGGACCATTAACTATGATTCCCCATAAGTCATAGTCAAGTGCTTGAATAAAAATCTTTATCCTAGCTTTCCAATAACCATAATTAGTTCATTGAATAAAGGAGGTCGATTAGTGGATTGACCTTCTAAATAAGATGAACTAGCTTGAGCTGCCATTTGGATATTTTGCTCTTGATCGTTAGACAAATTCAAATGAGCACTAGCTCTGATACCAATTGTTGGCCCAAATGGCAACCCAAGAGGGGGGTGAATTGGGTTCTTTAAAAAAATTTAACTCTTTTTGAAATTAAATCGATTGATATCAAATTATGCAAGCGAATGGAGTTAATCGAATCTAANAAATTTAACCTTTTAAAATGATTGGCTTTGGAATAACAAGATTAAGTGCAGGATAAATATTAACCACAAACAAAGAAAGAGAGAGACAATCAAAACACGGCAAACACAAGATTTTATAGTGGTTCGGTGTATCCAACACCTACGTCCACTCCCAAGTACCACTTGGGTCCACACTATAATCTACTAGATTACAGCCGAGTTGTTTTACAAGCTCACAACTCAAAACTTGTTGTTTTCCCCGGATCACAATGAACCCAGCTGGTTTTCCAGGCTCACCAGCACAAAACCCAAACCCAAGCTAATCTAGCTTGACCCGAGGTATACTACCTCCACTAATTCAATCCCCCTGATTGAACTAGCAAAAACAAATAAGAATAGAGTTTACAATAACAAGCAGCTCCTCAAATGAGCAAATATTCAATATAAATAAACAAGGTTAGAAAAGCCTGTTTGAAAAGAGTTGATTTGAGCTTTTCTTTCTTCTTCTCTCTCCTTTGAGATGTTGAATCAGCCCTCAGCTTGGATTCTTTACAAATGATTACAGATGAGAAGTTGGAAAAATCAGAAAAGGTTTTTGGCTCTCTTTTCTTCTTTTTGAAAACCTCCGATTTTGAACTTAAATCTCCTTGGATTTCTCTTTGAGCTTTCTGGAGTTGATGGATTTGAACTTTGACTCTTTCCTCTTTTGATTTCTGATGGCTCAAGACTTCTCGGATTTTTCAAGTTTTTTTCCAACTCTATTTTTTGTCTCTTCTTTTTTAAACGAACGGAACTCCCCTTTTATAGATCCAATATAGGTGAAATAGCCGTTGGGATGTCCTTGGATTCCTCCTATACACAAAGTAGAGTCCGTTAGAGTTAGGACAGAAAATATTACCATTGGAGCCGTATCTGACATTTTGAAAATCTGTTCCTGACAGGTTGGAGTCGGCTCCAACTTTTTAGGTATCGGCTCCAAGTCGAGTATCCAAAAATAGAAAGTAAAGTTCGTTGAGGAGTCGGCTCCGAAAAAGTTAAGTGTCGGCTCGTCGCATTCGGGAGTCGGCTCCGAAAACTGTAAGTGTCGGCTCCAGAAAGTCCAAAAACATCGCTTTCTGTTCTGCATTGGAGTCGGCTCCAGACACTGTAAGTGTCGGCTCCGAAACTCTGGGTGTCGGCTCTGAAACACTGGGTGTCGACTCCAGACCGTGCCAAAAATCAGGAAAGCATTTGATCGGCCATGGGGTCGGCTCCAGACCTTCTAGGTGTCGACTCTAGGCTCTGAATTTTGAAACTTACTTTGGCATTTGATTCAAAACATGTTTCTTTATACCTTTTGATTAATCAAACATTTTTAAGCCCTGAAACACTTGTTAAATTTATTAGTAACAAAATGTTATACTCATAGTCTTTTATTAATCATCAAAATCAATAATTGGGTCAACAATCTCCCTTTTTGATGATTATAAAAACATTGAGTATATGCATGAGTAAACAATAATTCTAAAATCAAAATTTTAAATATTTAATCCTCACAGATAAGCTCCCCTTGAAAAGATAGCTCCCCTATGAAGTTCAATTTAACAACTGTTCTTCCTTTTAACAGAAAATTTTAAGTTTGATACCAGTTATAAGGCCTTTCCTTATGTGCATAATTAGATCAATTTAATCTTAAAGCTTATTTAATCTAATGCATATCCAAAAGATTAAATATTTCTCCCCCTTTTATTTTATAAATGTTTTACATATCAATGCATATACGATTTGGAAATACTTACATAACTCTCTCCCCCTTTTTTGTAATCAACAAAAAGATCAAGAAGGAGTTAAGTAAAATGACAAAATTGATAGATTTTTCAAATCAAAAGATATTCATTAAGTATCAGATAAGTTCATTACATGCAAAAAAGTTAAATTGTATTACAAAATGAAACTCCATTATATCAAACATCAAACTATACTTCATTACATTGAAACTTCAAGATAAATCAACATCAAACAAGCTATGAAAGACACTTCATTACAAGAAATCAAAAATTAGGTAGGATAAGTCTTTGATAGGGTATCTTCTAGGAAATCCTTGCCATCCCTTCACTTTGAGTTCTGTATAAATTCTTTTAGATGACCTTCTGTCAACAAATGCACATGCAGTCATAATCTTGTCTTGAAGCTCAATATTGCATTGGAGTAGTTCTCTGAGTCTCCACCAATGTCCTTAAGCTCTTCAAATATGTTCTGAGATCATTTTTTAAGGATTCAGCAGAGGAACCAAGGTAGACTCAATCATTCTAATGCGATCATCCAAAGAGTAAAGGGTTTCTTTCAAATTCATAAATTGGCTATCAAACTCTGTCTTCATTTCTTCTTTTGAGCAGCAAATAACTTTGAGTTGCTCTAACTAAATATCAGAAAATCTGACAGATGACATAGGTAGCGGTATAGGAACTGGAGCAGGAGCAGGAGCAGGAGGTGGTGAAGATCTGCTAGGCTCTGGTGAAGGATGCCTCGCTGATGGACCAGCCTCAGATGGTGCAGAAGATCTAATCTCAGTGGCTCTCTCATCCAGATAACCTTTCCTCTCCCATTGACCATTTATTTCACAAAGCCCATCCGGTGTACAGTACCAACACTATAGTAATCAGTATGCCTAAGGTTCTTTAAAGGCTCATTGTCAGAAATCAACAATACCTTGGCTTCTGAAATACCATAGTCAAAATCATACCATAGGGCAGTGAAGATCTCTTCTTGGTTGCTGCCTCCGCCATATAGCCTATCATCATCCCAGCTAAGTTTACTGGCTGCCCGGTGATGATGCAATCCATCAACAAGATGTCTCGCTCCGAGACATACTCAAATCTGCCTATCTTTGGAAACAATCCTCCCGCAGATGTTGTGAAGAAGCCTGAGTTCCAAATTCAGTTGATTTGCCAAAATCTCCTCAAACTCAGATACTTCTCTCCCCAACATCCTAGATAGGGCGACCATCACTATGAATATCAGCTACTAATCCAGTGACAGGAATGCTCAGAAGATTTCCTAACTTTTAAAGGTAAGGTGAACTCTTGTTCCTCTAACAAACTTACTAAATCCCACTGTCTCCCCTCATAAATTGTAGAATTCCTTACAAGGGCCGGATAGGTGGGAACATCCAAGAACAAACCTTGTCCCCAAGCTCTTTGATTTGTCTTCCAATAGAAAAACCCTCGACTCAAAGAAATCAAAATCAACCTTTCTCCATAGTAATAACTCTTCCGCTAATTGTCTACACTGTGGAGATGAGGGACCAGGATTAGAATGGGTTGAGGAAGCATCGTCGCTTGGAGATGGCTCGCGAATGGGACGCCTCCGTACGCTTTTCGGTGGTCACGGGAGCTCCAAGAACCGATCCTCTCCGCTTAGGAGCCATGGAAATCCTTGGGAGCTTCGATTTGAGGATAATTTGGCTTGGGAAGGTTTTGAAGGTTTGGAAGGGTTTGGAAAGGGATTGGAATGATTGAAATGACGGAGGTGTCGATTCTGCCCTAATAAAGACGATTGGGTTCGTTTAGGTGTCGACTCCGCCTTTTAGTCGGGTGTCGACTCCAGGTCGCTAACACAGTTAGCGCTCGAACTCCCCAAAGCGAGGTGTCGGCTCCGAACCAGTCAATTAGAGTCGGCTCTGCAGAAGCCGAGTCGGCTAATTGCCCAGACAGAACATCAAAATAAGGTGTCGACTCTCAAACTGAGGTGTCGACTCTAGTTTCAGTGAAAAAAAAATTTCAAGGATCTGAAACTCATCAAATATCATCAAACTCTAGATAAAGTGTTCCTTAATCAATTGGGGAAACAATGAATCAAATTTCTAGATAAATTTCCTTATTGGACATAGAGGATTTTCAAGAAATTGATGAAGTCTAGATAGTTGTTGTCCTTAAGAGTTTCAGAAAATCATTCTAAAGGATCACAAACTCCTAATTCTCCTCTAAGATAACAAAATCTTTCCTCACTCAAAGGTTTGGTAAAAATATCAGCTAATTGATCATTAGTATTCACATAATCAAGATAAATATCATTATTAGCTACATGTTCTCTAATAAAGTGATGTCTAATTTCTATGTGTTTAGTTCTGAATGTTGAATTGGATTCTTAGTTAGATTGATGGCACTAGTGTTATCACATCTAATAGGAATTTTATCAAGTGTGATACCATAATCTTCAAGTTGTCGCTTAATCCAAAGGATTTGAGCACAGCAACTTCCAGCTGCAACATACTCTGCCTCAGCAGTGGATAATGCAACCGAATTTTGCTTCTTGCTAAACCAAGAGATTAAGTTACTTCCTAAAAGTTGGCATGCCCACTTGTACTCTTTCTATCTAATTTACAACCAGCATAGTCAGAATCAGAATAAGCAATCAATTTTAAGGTTGAGTCTCTAGAATACCATAATCCTACATTTTTAGTTCCATTTAAGTATCTAAAGATTCTTTTAACAGCAATAAATGTGATTCTTTAGGATTAGATTGATATCTTGCACATAGACAAACAGAAAACATAATATCTGGCCTACTTGCAGTTAGGTAAAGAAGTGATCCGATCATACCTCGGTAATGCTTCTGATCTACTTTCTTACCTTCTTCATCCTTGTCCAGCTTGCATGAGGGACTCATTGGCGTACCAAGAGGTTTAGCAGATTCCATACCAAACTTCTTGAGTATTTCCTTTGTGTACTTTGTTTGGTTGATGAAAATCCCCGCTTTCTCTTGTTTGATTTGAAGTCCAAGGAAGAAGTTGAGTTCTCCCATCATGCTCATCTCGAATTCTCCCTGCATTAACTTAGCAAATTCTTGACAAAGGAGATTGTTAGTAGCACCAAATATAATGTCATCAACGTAAATTTGAACAATTAATAAATCCTTTTCTTTTCTTTTTAAAAAGTTTTATCAACGTTTCCTCTAGAAAAATCATTTTCAATTAAAAATTTACTTAATCTATCATACCAAGCTCTAGGTGCTTGCTTTAAACCATAAAGTGCTTTGTGTAATTTGAAGACGTGGTTTGGAAATTCATGATCTTCAAAACCAGGAGGTTGTTCAACATAAACTTCCTCATTTATAAAACCATTTAAAAATGCACTTTTAACATCCATTTGAAATAAGTTGAAATTCATATGACATGCAAATGCAAGTAGTAGCCTAATGGCTTCTAATCTAGCAACAGGTGCAAAGGTTTCATCAAAATCTATACCTTCTTCCTGATTATATCCTTTGCAACTAATCTAGCCTTATTTCTAATTACCAAGCCATTTTCATCCAATTTATTTCTAAAAACCCATTTAGATCCTATTATAGGGTGGTTTTTAGGTCTGTCTACTAGGGTCCAAACTTGGTTCCTAGTGAATTGGTTTAACTCTTCCTGCATTGCTAACATCCAATAACTATCTTTCTCAGCTTCCTCTATAGTTTTAGGTTCTATATGAGATACAAATGCAAGATGATTATTGATATTTCTCATTGATGATCTAGTCCTTACACCTTGAGATGGATCACCTATGATTAGGTCTTTAGGATGACCATAAGCATATCTCCAATCTCTAGGTAGATCTTTATCATTATGAGCAGTATCAATACCATCATCCTTAGGTGAGTCATCATCCTTAGCTTCAGGTTCTTGATCTGAAGATACATTTAATTTTTCAATACCTCTTTCAATCAAAGATGTATCTTCCTCATCATCAATTTTATCTGAACTTGATGCTAAAGACTCATCAAACACTATATGAATGGATTCTTCTACAACTAAGCTTCTCTTATTAAATACTCTATATGCCTTGCTAGATGTAGAATATCCTAGGAAAATACCTTCATCAGACTTTGCATCAAACTTCCCAAGATTGTCCTTTCCATTGTTATGAATAAAGCATTTACAACCAAATGCATGAAAATAACCTAAATTTGGTTTCCTATTATGCCATAGTTCATAGGGAGTTTTCTTAAGGATAGGTCTAATCAGGGCTCTATTTAGGATGTAACATGCTGTGTTTATAGCTTCCGCCCAAAAATATTTTGGAAGTTGGCTTTCACATAGCATGGTACGGGCCATGTCTTCTAAAGTCCTATTCTTTCTTTCTACAACTCCATTTTGTTGAGGTGTCCTAGGTGCTGAAAAAGTTATGATGTATGCCTTTTTCAAAACAGAATTTTTCAAATAAGTGATTTTCAAATTCAGTTCCATGATCACTTCTAATAGACACTATGGTAGTGTTTTTCTCATTTGTGACTTTCTTAACGAATTTCAGGAATATTGAGAAAGTCTCATCTTTGTGAGCCAAAAATATTACCCAAGTGAATCTAGAGTAATCATCTACTATCACTAGACCATATTTCTTTCCTCCTAGACTTGTGGTTCTAGTAGGTCCAAAAAGGTCCATGTGTAGTAGCTCTAGTGGCCTAGTAGTTGAAACAATATTCTTAGATTTGAAAGAAGTTCTTGTTTGTTTTCCAAATTGACATGCATCACAGATTCGATTATTTTCAAAATTTAAGCTAGGAATACCTTTAACTAGATCCATTTTCAATAGTTTAGAAATTAGGTGTGTGCTTGCATGACCTAATCTACGGTGCCATAGCCAACCAATCTCATTCATCTTAGCATTATTAGCAACTAAGCAATGATTACTTGGAGATAAATTACTCAAATCAATTAAGTACACATTGCCATAACGTTTACCAACAAGAATAATGCTATTATCAATGGGATTAGTAACAGTGCAAACAGAAGCTTCAAAGGAAACTTTGAAACCTTTATCACACAGTTGGCTAATACTTATCAAATTATGTTTAAGTCCATCGACATATAAAACATTATCAATATGAGTAGATGGAGTAATTTGAATCTTACCAATACCCATGATATGGCCTTGACCATTATCACCAAAAGTAACTACTCCACCTCTTTTTGATTCAAGGGTGATGAATTGATCTTTGTCACCCGTCATGTGTCTTGAGCAACCACTATCCAGGTACCATTTTCTTTTCAGTCTGATGGCTGCAAGACACTCCTGCAAAACATTCATGTCTTAATTTTAGGTACCCAAGCCTTCTTGGGTCCTTCATGGTTAGATGCATTAAATATTGTTCCTTTGGGAACCCAAATCATCTTTCTTTTATTATGTGGAGATTTACACATATAAGATTTATGTCCTTTGTTTCCACATTTAAACAAGTAATATTTGATGATTTTTCAGCATGTATAAAAATATTTTTCAAAGATTTTTTTTTAAGTGGATTATATCCTAATCCAGCTTTATCAAAGACAGCTTTTTGATTGTCCAAAATATTAAGTTTGATAGAGCTCAAGTAAATTTATCAACTATAGGTTTAAGTCTATCAACTTCATTTTTCAAGCTTCATTTTCTTTAAAATCTTTTTCTTCAACATGCTTTTCATTTTCTGATAATTTTTTTTTTTCTTTTGAACTTAATTTAAAATCATCCATCAAAAAACTTACTCTTCTTTCATTGAAAGTTTTCATCATTTTCCTTTCGGTTTAGTTAGCATTCAGTAAAATGCATTCTTGCAGATAACTTTTTTCTTGCAAATGTCTTCTTCATGAATTTTTAAATTTTCTTGATGAGTGCCATGTCTCATCATCATCATCTTCATGAGGCTCTTCCATCATATTTCATCTTAAGAGCCATAGTCCTCTTCTTCTTTGACTCATCATCATCAACATGTTGCTTAATTTGAAGCTCATGAGTCATCAAGGATCCCAATAATTCTTCCAGGGGTAGGGTACTTAGATCCTTTGCCTCTTGTATTGCAGTCACTTTAGCTTCCCAAGTCCTAGGCAAAGAACGTAAAACCTTCCTCACAAGATCAGAATTATCATAAGATTTACCAAGGCTTTTTAAACCATTAACTATATCAGTAAATCTTGTAAACATCAGTAATAGATTCACATGCATCCATCTTAAACAATTCATACTTATGAACTAGCATGTTAATCTTGGATTCCTTGACTTGATTTGTTCCCTCATGGGTAACCTCAAGTCTATCCCAGATTTTCTTAGCAGAAATGCAAATAGATATACGATTGAATTCATTTGCATCTAATGAGCAGTATAAAACATTCATTGCTTTGGCATTAAGTTGTGCCAATTTTTTATCATGTTCATCCCATTCCGTTTCCGGTTTAGGAATCTCCATGCCATTAACTCTAGCAGTGGGTGTGTGTGGTCCATTGACTATAATGCTCCATAGATCATAGTCAAGTGCTTGAATGAAAATTTTCATTCTAGCCTTCCAATAACCATAGTTTAACCATTAAACAAGGGTGGTCTATTGTAGATTGACCTTCGAAAAAGATGAACCAGCTTGAGTTGCCATGTGGATCTTTGACTCTTGATCGTTAGATCAAATCAAATGAGCACTAGCTCTGATACCAATTGTTGGTCCAGATAGCAACCCAAGAGGGGGGGGGGTGAATTGGGTTTTCAAAAATTTAAACTCTTTTAAAAAGCGGAATAAAAATTAGAAAATTAAAACAGACAAATAAAGAAAAGAGTGAGACAATCACGGCAAACACAAGGATTTTATAGTGGTTCGGTGTACCTACACCTATCCACTCCCAAGTATCTCTTGGGTCCACACTATAATCAATCTGATTACAGCAGAGTTGTTTTGCAAGCTCACAACTCGAACTTGTTGTTTTCCCGGGTGCACAACGAACCCAGCTGGTTTTCAAGGCTCACCAGCACAAAACCTTACACCACAAGCAAACTGCTTGCACAAGGCTAACAGCCTCAATGGAATCAATCCTCCGATTGACCCAGCAAACAAATAATAAGTTTACAACAACAAAGCTCCTTAAATGAGCAAATAAGCAATAAGTAAACAAGGTTAGAAAAGCCTTTGAAGCAGATTGGATGTGAGCTTTTCTTTTTCCTTCTTTTCCTCTTCTCCTTTGAATGTTGAATCAAGCCTCAGCTCAGATTCTTTCAAAGTTGTAGTTGAGAAGTTGGAAAATCAGGGCTTTTGCTCCTTTTTCTTCACTTGGAAAATCCTTGATTTTGAACTTGAATCACTTGGATTTCTCTTGAGCTTTCTGGAGTTGATGGATATGAACTTTGACTCTTTCCTCTTTGATTTCAGGAAGACTTCTTGGATTTTTGATTTGTTTTCTCTCTTTTTCCGTCCCCTTTTTTTTAAATGGACGGTTTCCCCCTTTTTATAGATCCATAGGTGAAATATAGCCATTGGAATGTTGGATTCTGTCCACACAAGAAATATAGCCGTTAGAAGTTAGGTAAAAAAATCTTACCGTTGAAGTGATCTGACAGATTAAAAATCCTGTTCCTGACAGGTTGGAGTCGGCTCCAACTTTTCAGGTGTGACTCCAAGTCGGGTGTTCAAAAATAAAAAGTAAAAGTTGTTGGGAGTCGGCTCCAAAAAAGGTAAGTGTCGGCTCGTCGCTTTCGGGTTGGCTCCGGAAAACTGTAAGTGTCGGCTCCGGCTCTCTAGAGGAAGCTCCAGAAACTCAGGTGTCGGCTCCCGAAATCTTGGGTGTCGGCTCCGCATTGGAGTTCGGCTCCAGACACTATAAGTGTCGCTCCTGAAACTCTGGGTGTCGACTCCGGACCGTGCCAAAATCCAGAAAACTTTCTGATACGCCTTGGGGTCGGCTCCTTACCATTTGGGTGTCGACTCCAGGCTCTGAACTTTGAAAATTTCTTTTTAAAACATTGATTCAAAACATGTTTCTTTGTCCTTTTGATTGATCAACATTTTAAATCCCTGAAACACTTGTTAAATTTATTAGTAATAAAATGAATATACTCATGTCTTTTATTAATCATCAAAATCAATAATTGGGTCAATAGCTTGCCATTGTCGGTGATAATAGTATGCGGAAGGCCGAAGCGGCAGATAATGGATCTCCACACGAAGTCCCTGGCTCGAGCTTCGATTATTTGGGCAACTGCCTCGGCCTTCACCCACTTGGTGAAGTAGTCGATGGCGATAAACAAGAACTTTCTCTATCCAGTGGTGAGGGGAAAAGGGCCAAGAATATCCATCCCCCACTTAGCAAAGGCCAAGCGGAGGAAAGAGGGACCAAACTGGCGAAGGAGAGCCTCTGGATGTTGGAATGTCTCTGACATGGGTCACAAGCTCGGGCGAGGTTGTCAGCATCTTTTTGCATGGTGGGCCAATAGTACCCTTGGCATAGCACCTTGTGGCATAAGGACCGGCTCCCCAGATGGTTGCCATAAATTCCCTTATGTACCTCTCGGAGAGCATAATCAGCTTTGGATGGGCGAAAGCACTTGAGTAGCGGCATGGAGAAGGACCGCTTATAGAGCTGGTCGTCGATCAGCACATAGTGGGTGGCTTGCATTTTTAGCTTCCTTGCTTTCTTTCGATCGGCTGAAAGCGATCCTTTTTTAAGATACCTCAGAATGGGGTTGAACCAGGATGGTTCGGCCTTGACCTGCATCACTCGGTCTGCCTCTGCGATGCTCGGCCTTCCAGAATCTCCAGGGGAAACTTCTGCTCGAAATCCATCGACTCCGCAGTTGCCAGCCAAGACAATAGGTCGGCGTGTGCATTCTCGGATCTTGGGATCTAAATGACTTCAAATTCAGAGAAGTGGGAAAGCAAGTCCCGCACCTGTTGAAGGTACTAAATCATGCTCGGCTCCTGGGCCTCAAACTCGCCCCGCACATGGCCAACTACCAATTGAAAGTCAGTAAAGGCATTCAGCTTCTTCACTTTAAGGTCACGGGCGATTCGAAGTCCAGCGAGTAGAGCTTCATATTCTGCTTCATTATTGGAGGCTGGGAAAGAGAAGCGAATGCCGTACTTGAATGTTGCCCCCTCTGGGCTGGTGAGGACTAAGCCAGCGCCAGAGCCATGGGCATTAGATGACCCGTCGACGTGGAGCAGCCACAGGGCGTCTGATCTCGGATGCTCAGAGGAGTTCGGAGTGGAGCCATCCTTCGGGATGGTACATTCGAGGAGGAAATCAGCTAGAACTTGCGCTTTGATGGCCAGGCGAGGTTGGTATCGGATATCATGCTCGCTTAGCTCGACGGTCCATTTGGCCATTCTCCCTAATGTCTTCGGGCGGCAGACCACTACCTTGATAGGTTGGTCGGTGAGGACCGTTACAGAATGCACCTGGAAATATGGCTGCAACCTCCGAACCGACGTTATCAGGGCAAACACCAACTTCTCAACTCGGGTGTATCTTGTCTCGGCGTCCCGGAGCAGCTTGCTAATATAATAGATCGGCTTTGGGGTCTTGCTCTCTTCTCTGACTAGCACCGAGCCAACCGTGCCTTCTGAAACTGCCAAGTACAGAAATAATACTTCTCCTGGATTCGGACTGCTGAGGAGAGGTGGAGAGCCGAGATATCTCTTGAGGTCCTCAAATGATTTCTAACATTCGGTGGACCATTGGAAATTCTTGGCAGATCGGAGAGCTTTAAAGAAAGGAAGGCATCTCTCAGCCGATCGCCACAAAGCGATTGAGGGCCGCGATCCTTCCAGTCAGGCACTGGACCTCTTTGACAGATGTTGGGGGTGCCATTTGCTGAAGGGCTTGAATCTTCTGCGGGTTGGCTCAATGCCCCGCTGAGAAACCATGAAGCCCAAGAACTTCCCAGAGTTGACACCAAAAGTGCATTTTGTTGGGTTGAGCTTCATCCAATTTTCGGAGTGTCGCGAAGCTCTTAGAAAGATCCTCAATATGCAGGATGCTTCTTTGCTTTTGACCAGCATGTCGTCGACATATACCTCCATGTTTCGCCCGATTTGCTCCTTGAAGATTTTGTTAACAGCCTTTGGTAAGTAGCACCTGCATTTTTAGACCAAAAGGCATGACGTGGTAACAATAAGTACCTCGGTCGGTTATGAAGACGGTCTTTTCTTCATCCTCGGGTGCCATTCGGATTTGGTTGTATCCCGAATATGCGTCCATGAAGGTCAACATCTGATGACCGGAAGTGGCATTCACAAGCTGGTCGATCCGAGGGAGAGGAAACTATCCTTCGGGCATGCTTTATTAAGGTCGGTGAAGTCGATGCAGATCTGCCATTTACCATTCGACTTCTTCACCATGACAACATTGGACAGCCAGTTGGGATAATTTACCTCCCGAATGAAATTTGCCTTGATGAGCTTGTCGACTTCTTCCTCAATTGCCCTCTGTCGGTCAGGGGCGAAGCTCCTTTTCTTCTGCTTCACGGGCCGGGACATCTCGTCAACATTAAGACGATGGATGAGAACGTCTGGGCTGATTCCAGGCATATCAGAGGTGGACCAGGCAAAGATATCGGCATTCTTTCGAAGGAAGTCAATCAGCTCCAACTGGGGCTTCCCCTTCAGTAGCGACCCGATCTTATGGCTCGGTCAGGTCGGGCTTCGTCCAACGGTACCTCCTCCAGCTCTTCGGCTGGTTCTCCTCGTTGCTCGGCAAAATCCTCTCGAGCGTCTAGCTCATCAACCTCGGGCAGTTTGGATTGAAGGCTGGTGATGAAGCACTGCCGAGCTACAGCTTGATTTCCTCGAACTACTCCCACTCCCCATCCGGTAGGGAACTTCATTGCTAGGTGCGGGATGGAGACAACGGCTCCAAGGGACATCAGGCCGGGTCTCCCAAAAATTGCATTGTAGGGCGACCGAAGCTTGGTCACCAAAAATATGTATGAACAGTGGCAATGCTGGGCCAAGTTCCCGCGCGGACCATCAAGGTCACGACCCCCTCTAGGGTAATAACATCGCCGATGAACCCCATTAGGGTGGAGTCCATGGCTCGGAGATTCTCCATAAGCAGTTTTATCTTCACAAACACATCAAAATACAAAATTGACAGAGCTCCCACTATCAATAAGGATGTGGTTTACATCATAATTGTTAAGATTAAGGGATACAACCAACGCATTGTCATGCAGGAACCATATCTCTTGGAGGTCGCTATCGGAGAAGGAGAGCTCGTTGGTCCGCGCTTTCTTTGGCGCTGAACCTTCTTCATCGTCCCGCCGGCTTGACGGACAACCAACTGCCTTGATTACATTGATGTGGCCAGCGACTAGAGGATTTGGAGGAGGAGGCTGCTGAGGCTCAGGCTGGCGGTCGCCCCCGTTTCTTGGCTCGGATGCTCTCCTGAATTGGTCTAGCCTACCCCGCTAGATGAGCCTCTCAATTTTGTTCTTCAGTTGCTAGCACTCCTCAGTGTCGTGGCCATGATCCTGGTGGTAGCAGCAAGATTTGGCGGGGTCTCTTCGGGCTGCATTCCCTCAGAGAGGAGGTGGTCAAGGGAGTTGGCGCTCTATCTCCATGAGGATCTCCGCCCTCGGGGCAGTGAGCGGAGTGAACCGGTTGAACCTCCTAGGCGGGCTCTGGGTGCGGTTCCTCAGCAGCGGCGGAGGAACCCTTTGGCGGCGACGTGGGCTCGGCTGGCGGGTGAATCGATGCTTATCCGAGCCCTTGGACTCCTTCTTCCTTGTCATCTCGGTTGGGAACCCTTTCGCGATTCCTCGACTCTGATGTACTTGTCTGCCAGGGCCATCATATCGAAGAGGTTCGGAGGGTAGCTGACCTCCAGCACCAGGTAGAAGTCACTCTCCTTTAGCACTCTGCCTGCTAGGGTGAACATGGCCACCTCATGATTAAGGTGATCCACTTCTAGCATGGCTGTATTGAAACGACCGATATATTTCTTCAAGGACTCCCCCTCTCTCTGCTTGACCTCGGAGAGGGAGTCAGATCTCTACCGATGGCGATGGCTGCTGATGAACTGGCTGATGAAGAGGCGGCTCAGCTCGTCAAATGAACCAACAGAACCTCGCTTCAAGGCATTGAACCAAGTTCAAGCGGATCCCCTGAGAGTGGAAGGGAAGGCGCGGCAGAGGATCGCATCTGATGCCCCATGGAACATCATGATCGATCAGAAGCTGCTGAGATGGTCATCGGGATCAGAGGATCCATGGTAAGGCTCGATGACGGGCAGCTTGACGTGGGAGGGAATCACTTCCTCCATGATCTCCTTGGAGAAGGGAATGCCCTGCTCTGCTTTATGCTAGAGTGGATGGGCCTGCTTGGCGGCGTCCAACTCCTGACGCATCTTCCGGAGTTGTCGGCGGATCTCCTCTGGCACAGCAGGAGGAGCTGGGCGAGGAGAGATGAGACGGTGTCGAGTTGTGTGAGAAACCGAAAAAATGGATCGGGCCCGCCGAGATCGGGGGAGATCCTTGCCGTAGACCCCTTGGGGGGCTGGCTCAGCTTCCTTAGGGCGACGAGGGGGGTCTGCAACCCCATGCGGGCCGGAAGAAGTGACCGCTGGATGAATGGGAGCCATATTCTCCTCAGGAAGGTGCAAAGTAGGGGCAGCTATACGGGGAGCTTCAAAGCACCCCTGGATTAGATTGGCCAGAGCTTGGACCTGCTGGACCAGCAAGGCAAACTGGTCCTGGGTCACTGGGGCCGCCGGTGGTGATGGGGTTTCAACTGGTGGTGGTGGTGGCACTACGCTGCTCACCGGATCAGGTCTTTGGGAGGTGACATGATCCCGGGCTTCGGAGGTAGCCTTTCTTGATTGGCCATGGGAGAGGTTTTCTTTCAGATCGAGATCCTTGTCTCCTGGATCATAAGTTTATGGAACTTGAGGGCCCTTCCTCTAGCGCCAATTTGTTGCTGTTGAAATCTGTCCTCCGACTCGGGCGCGATCGGGCTCCCTCCTGGACGGACCTGCAAAACATCCTCACGTGAGAGGCGTTGTGGGTGGCCCTCCGCGGAAGACCCTCCGACGCTCAAGTCAGCGGGGATCAGCGATCAACAAATATGAGGAGAAGGCTCTCGCTGAAGAGTCTCTCCAGGAGTGGCCTCTCGAGAGCTCTGAGCAGAGGGTTAATGGTGGAAAGGGGTGAGCAGAAGTAGAAGGAGAGTAGGCCAGTAATCAAGTGCGCATACCTGAGAAGCTGGGAGACTGTTCTATTTATAGAGGATCACCTGATTCTTTGGGAGCGTCATGGGTCTGAAAGCCATTAGGATTCGAATCCAGTTTGTTATGAGGCCAGTAAGATTTGTATCTCGTTAGTTAGAGGATCGACAGCTGGGAGAGCCGGTTGGTGTCTTGGGATTCGAAGACGGTGTAGGCTCCAGGGCTCTAGGCCACTCTTGGGTATGATTTTTGTTTGAACTCTCCTGCACCGAATTCCACATAGGTGCCTGAGTCTGGCCTGGGCATAAGGATAGGAATAGCTCGGCTGAGGCCGAGAGATGTTATAGCTCGGCTAAGGCCGAGAGTCAAGGATAGCTCGGCTGAGGCCAAGAGGTATTATAGCTCGGCTGAGGCCGAGAGTCAAGGATAGCTCTGCTGAGGCCGAGAGATGTTATAGCTCGGCTGATGTGATCCGCGCCATAGGAGTCCTTGGCTTGCCGGGGGGCTAAGGCGCCCCGATCCACTGAAGCTGATTCATCTCTAGCAAGTATTACACAGCAAGTGGGAGTCAGGGTTGATCCTAACCACTTGCACGATTATTAATGTAGCGGTGATTTTACCCCTCAACAATCTGTATGTGGGCTATTTAGTTTTACAAGTTATTAAATAGTGGGTAATGTGTCTCTAATTTCTTGCTGCACATTGTTTTCTTTCATCTCTATTTAAAGCTTTGTAAATAACAGCATTCTGGATATATACAGAGAGCAAGTTTATCCTTTTATTTTTGCCTTCTTTCAAAATTATCCTTAACAATTTTTATTTTCCTTCTCAACTTTCTAACCATCATTGAAGAAGCCCCTACTTTCAAAATTTTTAGTCCAATTTTTTTTATCAATTAGTATTAGAGCCAATGGCATTAATCAATGGTAGTACCATCAACCTGGTGATTCCAATATTCAAAAAAGAAGGCTATGATTTTTGGAGCAAGAAGATGAAGACTCTTTTTATCTCACAAGATTTATGAAAATTGGTAGAGAAAGGCCTATTAGAGAAAAAAGCATTAAAGCTAGAGAACATCAAAAAGGATGCCAAAGCTCTCTTCTTCATTCAATAGGCCATTGGCGATGCAATTTTTTCTTGAATTTCAGTAGCTACAACCTCCAAAGATGCTTGGGATTTGTTGCAAGAAGAATATCAAGGTAATGTTATGGTATTAACTGTCAAACTCTAAACTCTTCGTCAGAAATTTGAGACATTGAGCATGAAAGATGATGATTCTTTAGATCAATTTTTTTTTAGTTCTAGAAATTGTTAATCAAATGAGAATTTATGGTGAAGATTTATCTGATCAAAGAGTTGTTGAAAAAATATTATGAAGTTTGTCAGTTAAATATCATCATATTGTAGCTGCTATAGAAGAATCCAAGGATCTAACCAAACTTTCAGTTAGTGCATTACTTAGCTCTCTTCAATCACATGATGACAGATTAAAAAGGTCCAATGAAGGTACAATAAAAAAGGTTTCCATTCTAAGGTGAACGCTCCAAAGAATAGCATTAATCGGCATTGTACACCAAGAGATAGAAGAGGTTCTTTTCAAGGCAGAAGAGATGGAGGACGTCTTGGTAAAGTTTATCAGAATCGCAATGAAGGTAATAGCCAAGGTAAAAATTTTAAACCTTTTCAGTATAATTATTGCAAGAGATATGGTCATATGAAAGATTTTGTTGGATAAAGGAAAGTAATGAAAAGGGTGAAATCTCTAAGCCTCTTCTTTGTCATATTTGCAAAATGTATGGCCACATTGAGCATTTTTATAGATTGAAAGAAAAACAAGCAAATTTTGCAGAAGAACATGAAAAAGGGTCAAATGAAAATTTATTTCTTGCTTGTTTCACTGCAAAAGAATGTCCTAAAGAAGTTTGGTACATTGATAGTGGATGCAGCAATCATATGACAAGTCGTACAGAGATCTTTTCTTATTTGGACAAATTTGTTACTACAAAGGTGAAAATGGGTGATGGTAATGTTCGAGAGCTCATGGGAAAGGTATTGTGAAACTTGATTTTTATGGCTTGAAATCAATTGAAAATATTTTATATGTTCCTGACTTAAAGTTTAATTTGTTGAGTGTTGGATAATTTTTAATTGAAGGTTATTCACTTATTTTTTAAGATTTAAGATGCCATGTTTATGATAATCTAAGAGTTCACTTATTATTGAGATACCTATAATTGAAAATTAACTTTTCTCTCTAAGTCTTGATCATGCCTTGAATGTCTCATTAGCAAATGATAATGTGTTATGGCATCATGGATATGACATTTGGGTTATCACAATTTGGAGCTTTTATCAAAAAGAAATATGGTGTATGGGTTGCCTAGAATTATAAAGAATGATCATATATGTGAGAGTTGTGTACTTGAAAAGTATCACAGGGATGTTTTTCCAAAAGGAAAGGCTTGGTGGGCCTCAAAACCACTAGAACTGGTACATGCAGATTTATGTGGACCAAGGCAATCTCCATCCTTAGATAATAGCAAGTATTTTATTATTTTTATTGATGATTTTAGCAGAATCACATGGGTATATTTTGTTAAAGAAAAGTTAGATAGCTTTTCTGTATTCAAAAGGTTTAACTGCTTTGTTGAAAAGAATAGTGGCCATGCATTAAAAGTATTGCAAACCAATAGGGGTGGAGAATTTCTCTAAAAAGAATTCATTCTTTTTTGTGAAGATAATGACATTCACAGGCAATTGACTGCAAGCTTCACACCACAACAAAATGGAATAGCAGAACGAAAAAATAGAAGTCTTGTTGAGATGGCGAAAAGCTTGATTAAAGCAAAAGGGCTTCCTAACAATTTTTGGGCTGAAGCAGTCCATACAGCTGCTTATATACTCAATTATAGCCCCATATCTCCACTTTAAGGCATAACACCATTTGAAGCTTGGCATGGATGGAGACCAAAGGTAACTCATTTCAGAGTATTTAGGCGTCTTGCTTATGTTCATATTCCATCTCAGAAAAGGAAAAAATTAGATGATAATAGCATGAAATGCATCTTTATTGGTTATAGCATTGAAAGCAATGCTTATCGTTTTTATAATCCTATAACTCAAAGGCTTGTTGTTAGCTGGGATGTAATATTTGATGAGGAGAATGCATGGAATTGGAATTATAAAATACAACAGCAGGTGGAATTCAAGCTGAAGAGACATCAATGGCCCTTGATGATGAAAGTGAAGATTTAACTGATCCAAATCAATCTTCACCAAGGACTACACCTATGCAGTCTACACCTGTGAGTTCTCCTTCATCATCTTTTGAATCTCTTCCAAGAAAGATAAAATCCTTGATTGATATATATGAAAGATGTCAGTTTACTTTTGTTGATGAACCAAGTTGTTTTGAAGAAGCTATAAAGCACAAAGAATGGTGCAAAGGTATGGATGATGAAATTTCAGCATTAATAAAAAATGATACTTGGGAGCTCATGGATCTACTGCCTAACCATGAAGTTATTGGCTTTAAATGGATATACAAAATTAAATATAAAACAGATGAATCAATCCAAAAATTTAAAGCAAGATTGGTGCAAAGGGCTATATGCAGCGAGAAAGTATTGATTTTGCAGAAACTTATGCTCCAATAGCTAGATTTGATACAATTAGAATAATTTTATCTATAGATGCTCATTATCAATGAATATTTTTCAACTTGATGTCAAATCAGCTTTTTTGAATTTTTTGGATGAAGAAGTATATGTGCAGCAACCACAGGGCTATGAAGTTGTTAATGAAAAAAGAAGGTGTATCGATTATAAAAGGTACTTTATGGACTTAAGTAGGCACTTAGAGCATGGTATGAAAGGATTGATCAGCACTTTGTACAGAATGGCTTTCAAAGGAGCAAAAGAGAGCCCACCTCATATGTCAAGTCAAAAGATCTTGGCTTGATGAATTATTTTCTTGGTTTGGAAGTGAAACAATTTGGTGATAAAATTTTTGTCTCCCAAGAGAAGTATATAAAAGATCTTCTTCAGAAATTTACAATGTTTGATTGCAAGCCAATGAAGACTCCAATGAATACTGATGAAAAATTTAGTCCAAATGATGGAGAAGAACAGATTGATGCACAAATGTACAAGAGTCTAATTGGAAGTTTGCTATATATCACAAATACTTGTCCAAACATTATGTATGCAACAAGTTTACTATCAAGGTTCATGCAAAGTCCAAGCAAAGTCCATCTTGTGGCAACGAAAAGAATGTTGAGATACTTAAAAGGAACTATTACCTATGGTATTTCATACACTAATATTAACAAATTAACTTTGTGTAATTTTTCTGATAGTGATTGAGCAAGTTCAGTTGATGATCGAAGAAGCACTTCTGGTTACATCTTCACCCTTGGATCTGGAGCAATATCTTAGAGTTCAAAGAAATAAAGTACTATAGCACTATCATCATCTGAAGCTGAGTACGTAACCGTTACTACTGCAACTTGTCACGCTATCTGGTTGCAAAGAGTATTAGAGGATTTAAAACTATTACAAAAGGGCCCAACTATCTACTGTGACAATCAATCAACAATTGCAATGACAAAAATCCGGTGTTTCATCAGCAGACAAAGCACATTAAACTTCGCCATCATTTTATTCGTGAACTAGTGACTAATGGAAGTATTGAACTGGAATTTTGTAAAACTAAAGAACAATTAGCAGATATCTTCACAAAAGCATTGTCATTGAAAAACTTTTTATATTTAAGAGAAAAATTGGGAGTATCATCATTAAGGGAGAGTGCTGAGATAATATAGAATTTAGGTGTCCCACATTCTTCTAATTGTAGTTGGATAACGTAGAGTCCCACATTCTCCTACTTTATAGTTATTAAAAAACCAAGTCACCTACGTGTCACATGTTCTATTTTTCAGTTTATTTGAACGTGGGGTTTATCTATACATGGGTTTTACTTTTCAGTTATCTATCGTGGGTTAGTTAGTTTTATAGGTTTGGGTAACGTGTCTCTAATTTCTTGCTTCACTATTTTCTTTCATCTCTATTTAAAGCTTTGTAAATGACATCATTCTGGATATATACAGAAAGTAAGTTTATTCTTTTATTTTTATCTTCTTTTAAAATTATTTTAAATAATTTTATTTTTTTTCTCAACTTTCAAAATCTTTAGTCCATTTTTTTTCAGTCAAGCCAGCCATTATTTTAGTTGGAGTGCGGTGCTCCTACGGTTCTTTCACAGCCAAGTGCTGGCCGGTCTTTGACTCTTCATCCACCGCAGAACTATCAGAGAAAGGGAGGTGATGTAACGGATCCGGTGTGAACGTAGACTCGTTGCGCTGCCATGTCTTTCAGAGAGAATTAAAACCATTTTACCTGATCTTCATAGATTGAACAACACGCCAAGATAATGTGATATCATCTACTGATAGATACTAAATTAACATTGACAATATTTTTTCAGGTGAGTCGCCATTGTAATTAATTTGAGAATGATACGTGTAATAAATTTTGCTGAGATTATGCATCGAAATAGAACCAAATTTTAATAAAAAGATGGTTGACGATTTATATTGACAAGCAATTAAACTGGTGTATTAAGAAAGTCTTTCTGTTTTAATCCGTGCCGGTTACGAGATTGCGGGATAGAAAAGAGAGGAAACACAGTCGTCTTCCTTATCAAGTATTTCTTAGATATTAGAAAGAGAATAATATAAAATATTAAGATCTGTTATAAATAAATAAAGATTATAACAGAAATTACTTTTTCATGAGGTTAAAATACATCATTAATGCTATGAGAATCCTTCCCCCCTGTATCTCATCTCCTTCTGTGCTTCCATTTATGTACGATTTACTAAGATCTTTATTTTCTTCTGATTAGATTTTTTTTTGTACAAATGGACGATCACACTTGTGATGCCCCTTCTAATAGTTCCACATTAGAAAATTAAGAATTGGTTGAGTGGTTTATAACCGGTTAAGCAAGAAGGACAAGGCACCAATTGGATCCTTTTTGGGCTGTGGTAGCCCAAGTTGGTGTAGAGCTTGTCCGTCTTGCTTTCTTGTAACGAAACGGGCCGATGGGCCCGGGTCATTACAATATGGTATCAGAGCCATGCACCAGTCGGAAGTGCAGGAGCTAAGTGCCACACAGAGCAAAGTGCTACATCCATGGGGGATGGGAGCCACCTCTTGAACCTGTGGGGGCCACCTCTAGAATCCTGCCTGCCTGGTGGTTGTGATCAATTGCCTCTAGCGACGAGGACGTCGCCTCTATAAGGGGGTAGATTGTGATGCCCCTCCTAATAGTCCCACATTAGAAAATTAGGAATTGGTTGAGTGGTTTATAACCGGTTAAGCAAGAAGGACAAGGGTCGTTACAACACTAATCTAATGCGGATCAATCCAAATATATCGGAATACAAAATTTACTGTAAAACAGTAGGGCAGGGGTCACCCTACCTCCATATCCAATATCCTTCCCAGTCAGCCGCCATATTGGCTTCTCAGTATATGTGATGTATCTGGGACAATATAGGCTTTCTGCATGATAGACCTTATATCCCTAAGAATAGGGATAATGAAGGCTTCAGAAAATTCTCCTCTCTCAGCCACCAAATAACGGTCATCAAATTATTCTTGATCATAAACCTCTAAGCATGAAGAATCTGAGAGGCATAAGAAATATCTGCTCACGCAGCATAAAGCTCTGTCATAAGGACAAAGGAATCAAGGGTGTCAAATCCATCCGTTGCCAACATATCATCCTGTGACCCTCAGATGATGAAAGCGGAACAACAAATCTTCCACGGACACTTCCATCAAAGTTGATTTTGATAAAACCTGGTGAAAAGCTCCCAAGAAATAAAAACAGTATGCCGGTTAGCTGCCAAAGTAAAGTACTTGAGATAAGCAGCAGATTAGAATAATCTGAAAGCCAATGTCAACTCAATTTGGTTGGATCAAATTAATTGGTTCAATTTTGAATGGCCTAGGATTGATTCTAAATTTAAGATCTTGAAATGACCCTATTTGAAGTGATTCTCAGCTTCAAAATCGATGAAAATTCTCTGGGTTTCAAAGCTTGGAACCAATCCATGGGTGAGTTTTCCATCAGATATTGGTTTTGACTCAAGAATCAATTATAAATCAAGTTAACAATGATATATCTATCATCTTATATTTAGTATTAAATTAATCAATATATATATATATATATATATATATATATATATATATATATATATATATTCTTATTTAACATAATTTAAAAAAAATAGCATTAGATATTAGATAAATATAAAATAATTAAGATATAGCATTAATACATCCAACCATTTTTTTCAAACTCTAGCCGTCACTCTTTAATGTCCCCACTCTTATCGCTTGCATGCTTTGACCTTATTTAACATAATTTAAAAAAATTTAGCATTAGATATTAGATAAATATAAAATAATTAATATATAGCATTAATACATCCCAACCATTTTTCAAACTCTAGCCGCCACTCTTTAATGTCCCCACTCTTATCGCTTGCATGCTTTGACCTTTTCCTTCGTCAATCAATATTAATTGTTATGGTCAAAGTACACCAAAAAAAATGTTAGACTTTGATCTATCAATTCTTTTTAAAAGATAATATATTTTTTCTTTAGGCCATCAATATGTGAGATAGTGATTAAAAAAATTAATGAAAATAAAAGCAATGGAATGTAGGGAGCGTCAACAAGAGGGCATTGTTTGTGCCATCGAGACGATCATAACGAGGTAGTGGACCTTTGAGCTTCTTTTCTTTAAAATATTCTTTGGGAATTCTCCAAGGAACACGGAATAGGGAAAAAAAATTCTATTACTATCTTTAACACCATTGACTATTCTCAAATATCAAAAGTTATACTACTAGATAATGTTTATATATATAATTATTAAAAATATACTAACCATCCATCGTTTTCTTCCTCGCATTTTTTTTAGGACAGCTGTTCTGTGAGCATTTTTATAATAACTCTTAACTTTTCGTCTAACTTTTATAACTAAAAAAATATTATAATTAATAAAAAATTTAAGCTAATGTTAGAAAAAAAAAGAAGAAAAAATAGATTTTATCTTGAAATCGGTTTAGAACCAATTTGTTCTAATTAGATCAGTCTTAGATTCGTTTTAAAATATAAAACTGATTGAGTCAATTTTAAGTTTTGGTACGAAACCAATCCAATCCAATTTATACTTACCATATGAAGTACCAAAGAGTTGTACCAGTGCTTTCAAATGGATGGTATAAATTAACTTGACATGACTCAATTATAGATTTTTATTTTTTTCACGAGAGGGACAAAGTTGTTGGGTAATGGGCCAAAATAGGTCATGAAAATCCTAATGGGCCTTGAAAGCCCATTAACCCCTTATGTATGTGAATGAGAAATTGCGGGGATATTTAGTCCCACATCGAAAAGAACAAGAAAGGAAGGTTCACTTATATGGAAACCTCCTCCTTAAGCTTGTGTTCCTTCGGCTCACCATAGAAGGAGAGCTTGAGGGCGCGCACTCGCACTTTGTAGGTGCACTTCGCATCGTCGCGAGGAGCTTGAGGGGCTTTAATCTTTTGATGATGAAGATCAGACGGTAGAAACTGATCAGGATTGAGATGAGGGGCTGAGATCAAACTGATCAGGATTGAGATGAGGGGCTGAGATCAAACGATGACTTGGATTGATCACAACCATTGGTGATCGCTGATCAGGATTGATCATGACCGTTGATGATTTGACCGTTGGAAGGTTGACCAGTCAACTGGTCAAGGTTGACCAGTCAACGGTTGACCGGTCAACGGTTGACCATCAGGACCGTTGATAAGGTGTCCCTTCGATCAAATGATAAGTCAATCGAACCGTTGATGATAAGGCGTCCCTTCAATCAAACGGTTGTAGATAAGTCATGTCAAAAGACTTATCTGTGATTATCAGATCACAATTGTGAAAAGACTTATCTGATAACGTGATCATCAGATCACAATTATGAAAGGGCTTATCTGATCTTCAGATCTTCAGATCACAGCCTTGAAAAGGCTTATCTGATAACATGATCTGAAAATCACGAAGTGAATGGGCTTATCAAACATCCTTTTGATCAAAAGAATTCGAATTAATTTAATTCGTAAGGTTGCTTCCAAGGGGCATAAGGTTGCTTCCAAAGGGCATAAGGTTGCTTCCAAAGGGCATCTAAAAAACTATAAATAGGACTTGAGACCCTCTCATTCCAATCATCCAATTATCCATTCCGAATTGAATCAAATTCAATTCAGTTCTTCCTCTCTCTTAGGCATTTGCATACTTTCCTAAGGATAGTATAGCAATAGTGCATTGAAAGAGAGTAGCATTCTTGGTTCAATTATTTTGGTGAATTGTAGTGCTGCTTTCATCAAAAGGAGACTGTTGTATCCTGGGAGACAATCGTCATACTGACCGTGAGCACCATTGCGGGACGAAATTATCTTAAGGACATAGAGTATAACTCTAGCCTCAGTCTGATTCAAGTAGGTAGCCACCATCTGCCACACAATACCCACCAACAAAAGTTTCCAATGGGATCTCTGAAGCCAAAGGTAATATTTGGTTAGATGAAAACTCGACATCAATTCTTCTTTCACTTTCTTAGCTCTAGTAATTCTTTTGAAATGAACCTGACTGTAGCTCATCATTTTGATCAGTAATTCAGTGGGTTCTTTAGCAATTCTTGACATCATGCATATTTTGTTGGTTTTTTTTTTTGAGTAAAATATATGTTTGAACCTCTAATCAAAATTACTGAGCATTGATAAGTATATAAAAATTTTATTTTTCATTTTTTTGTTCTTTCAACTAGATGTCTGATTTCGATATCATATTTTTTTTCTCTTATATTCTTTTTTTTTTTAAGGAAATCTTTTTTTTTAATAAAGACTTATAAAACTCTTGTATTTGGCTAAGCCTTCATGTATGGGAGACAGATGCATCATTGCAACCAGCCTAACAAAAGCTATAGCGGCTGGTAGTTAACATGGGAAAAGGACCTTAATAATTAATATATTTGGTAAGATTTACATTTTTTGCTTAAAATCACGATCACGATCTGACTAATAATTATGACACAAATTATTTTTTTTTTTTTTTATTAATAATAATAATAACAACAGCAATAATATAACTAAATAAAAAAAATATTGATCTAGCGCTTCTTACATTCGTGTGTGCGTGTGTGTATATGTAATTTATCAAGTATATATTTTAATATATTATAAAAGTAGAATAGTTTTAGCCTATTGGACATGTCGGTAAGTTTCCGTGCCGTAACGTGAGGATAAAATCGTTAGTTTGGCGGGGGATTTTGTCATAGAAAAATTATTAGTGTGAATAATATTTTTATTATTTTAAATTAAAAAGAAATCATCAGTTGATAGGATTTTTTTTTTTTTTCAAAACCGTAAGAAATTGTGAGAAGATCACCGGTCCAACAAACGATTATTTTATTTTTTATTTTTTTAGGGGGTGGGGAGTCGAACCAACGTTGACTCGTAAGTTCTAGATTTGAATCTCTTATATATATCTATATATATATATATTAAAAAAAGTAATATGATACTTAAAAATAAAAGTATAAAATTTGAATTAAAATTTTATCATTCAGATTAAAAAACTTAATATTGGAATTTGGTATTTTCTATTATTTTTATAAATTTCTAGCAATTAATATAATTGTAAATAATATTTAAGTCTACAAATAATATTTTAAAATAATTATTTTTAAATAATAATATGATAACTAAAAATATAAAATATAAAAATTAAAAAGATAGCTAGGTTTGAATGATATAACATTCATCACTTTCTTATAAATGATGCCAATCTGGTGGTGCTAAGTTTTGGCAATGAGACCTCGTAAGGCAATGGTAGTGATAATAAGGATGTTGAACTAAGAACAAAGATAATGATGAGCTTCAACGGAAGAATGCCTATATTTTAATGGATATGTGGCTCTCCTTAAAATAAAAAATAAAATAAAAACTATGCTTAGTCTTGTCCCCTTTCGCCTTCATTCTACTATTGGAAGGTTCTGTCTCGATTGAAGTGCAAAATAGAAGATGAGTGTGAGGGGTGTTAGACTATTAGCCTGTATTTGGATGAAAAAAAAAAAAAAAAAAAATTTATCTTATTTTGGATGAAGAGAAAAGTAGGGAGGAAAGAAAACTAGAGAAAAATATATGAGGAAAAAGTGATGGGCCACATCTAAAAGTTTTCTCTCCGAAGTTAAAGAGATTTTGAAGAGAAAACTCAAAGGTGCTCTTTTATTTTTTTTTCATTTCAATATTGATCCTTTCAAAAAAAATTTGATGCATTTTTTAATTATTTATAATAAGAATATTATTGTCATGGTAAGTTATCAATTTTTTTTTCTTTATTTTTCTTTCAATCATCCAAACAGAAGGTCTGAAAAATGTTCTCTCCATTTTTTCTTTCTTCATTTTCTTTTCTTCCTACTTTTCTCTTCATCCAAACAGAACAATAGAGTCTACCTAGCTAAAACCCTACAACAAGTTAATAAAAGGGAGGAAAGAATTAATAGCATGCTTTGTAGCCATACTAATGGAAATGGAAAAGAGTGAGATGCTTGAAGGTTTACCATAAGTGGAGGATGAAGGAAAGAGGGAAAAGAAGAGCCTTTTATCTTCGGAGGTAGATGCTGAGATCTTTCAAGCCACGGTCATGTGCTTTACCACGATGAAGTTGACCATTGAATGATACTGATGATGCTGACGTCGGGAACGGAATGCTTCTCCAGACGCTTCTTCATCAGGTTACCTACAGAAAAGTCTCAGGACCGGAGAGGGTTCTCCGGTGGGACCCTCCGATGCCCAAGTTAGCAACTGAGGTCACAGCTGAAGAGGGGCTCGAGTGAGCCCTTTTTAGTATGAGAAAGGAGGTCTCAGGGAGGAGGGATTCCTTCCTGAATGCTAAGGCAGCGATTTTGGGGATTATCGCGCATACCTGTTTACTGGATGGATTCACCTTTTTATAGGGGTTGACCCTGGCATGATCATGTGGGATTTCGTGAGGAGGGAATGTCTGTGGAGTTCTTGGGAGTTGCATGGATCTGGGCTGGTTGGTGGGTCCTGTTCCATCGGAGAGGGAGAAAACGGCGGTTGGTGGGTTAAGTCCCATCAATCCGCAGGGTTGTTGGGTTGTTGGGTCTAGTCCCATCAACAACGTGGCCAGTAGTAGGTGGACCTGGCATTGTCAGGCGTCGCGAGTCAGAGAGGCGGTTTCTTGAACTGCTGGGGCCATGCTGGGGAAAACTGGGACACCTTGACCCTTCGAGGGAGTCGAGGCTGAACCCGACTGGCCAGGGGCGGCCGAGGCCGACCTCCCCGGCCAGGAAGTGCCAGGGCGGGACAGGCCAGGAATGGCAGAGGCCGACTCGGCGGGCTTGGAGATGCCGGGGCCGAGAGGGGCCGGCCAGGAATGGTCGGGGTCGACTCGGCGGGCTTGGAGACGCCGAGGCCGAGAAGGGCCGACCAGGAAGGGTCAGGGCCGACTCGGCGGACTTGGAGAACTCGGAGATGCGGGGCCGAGAGGGGCCGGCCAGGAATGGCCGGGGCCGACTCGGCGGGCTTGGAGACGCCGGGGCCGAGGAGGGCCGACCAGGAAGGGTCGGGGTGACTCGGCGGGCTTGGAGAACTCGGAGATGCCGGGGCCGGCCAGGAATGGCCGTGGCCGACTCGGTGGGCTTGGAGACACTGGGGCCGAAAAGGGCCGACCAGGAAGGGTCGGAACCGACTCGGCGGGCTTGGAGACGCCGAGGCCGACCAGGAAGGGTCGGGGCCAGCCAGCTTTGACACGTCGGGGGCCGGCTAGGAAAGTGTCAGGGCCGACTGGGAGGTGCCGGGGCCGCTAGCTTGGAGACGTAGGGGGCTAGCTAGGAAGACGCTGGGCCGCTTGGGAAGGTGCCGAGGCCGGCCCAGCTTGGAGACGTAGGGGGCCGGCTAGGAAGGTGCCGGGGCCGGCTAGGAGGTGTCGGGGCTGGCTGGGAAGTGCCGGGGCCACCTAGCTTGGAGACGTATGGGGCCGGCTAGGAAAAGTGCCGAGGCCGACTAGGAGGTGGCGGGGCCGCCTAGCTTGGAGACGTAGGGGCCGGCTAGGAAGATGCCGAGGCCGGCTGGGAGGTGCCGGGGCCGATGGGAAGTGCCGGGGCCGCTAGCTTGGAGACGTAGGGGCCAGCTAGAAAGATGCCAGGGCCGGCTGGGAGGTCCAGGGCCGGCTGGGAAGTGCAGGGGCCGCCTAGCTTGGAGACGTAGGGGGGCCGGCTAGGAAGATGCCGGGGCCGGCTGGGAGGTACCGGGGCTGGCTGGGAAGTGCCGGGACCGCCTAGCTTGAGACGTAGGGGGCGGCTAGGAAGACGCCGGGGCCCCTAGCTTGGACACGCCGAGGGCCGGCTAGGAAGATGTCGGGGCCGGCTGGGAGGTGCTGGGGCCGGCTGGGAAGTGCCGGGGCCGCCTAGCTTGGAGATGTAGGGGGCCGGTTAGGAAGATACCGGGGCCGGCTGGGAGGTGCCGGGTGTCGGCCTTGGAGGCGTCGGCCATTGAAGTGTTGGCCATGGAGTGTTGGCCTTGGAGGTGCCGGCCTTGGAGGTGCCGACCATGGAGCTATCGGCCTTGGAGCTATCGGCCTTGGAGCCATCAGCCTTGGAGCTGTCGGCCTTGGAGGTGCCGGCCTTGGAGGTGTCCGAGCGGGGCGAGGTCGATTGCCGAGGCCGAGGTGGGCCGTCGCGGACGTTGAGGTCGAAGTGGGCCGCGGCCGACGCCAAGATCGAGGTGGGACGCGGCCAACATTGAGACCGATGCCGCTGTCAAGGTGGGCCGTCCAAAAATTATTGTCTTTTATTCTCCATGGGGTCAACTGGCCCCATCAAATGCCCCCCCACTCCTTGAGCTTGCGTGCCCCGCATCAGCTAAGCAAAAGGAGTGTAGAACTTTACCTTGGCATATGCTCTTTCATGTTAACTTCAACCATGATTCCTTCTAGGTGGGGAAACCCCTTTCCTCTTGCGCTGCCTTGTATGGACATCTGCATGCCTTTTTTGGCTAGCTGAGGGCAGCTAGTAATCCTCTCCCAACGCGGAGTCTGGAAGTCTTTGCATGGCTATCCGCCGGCTCGAGGCTGCCAAGATAAAGCCGCTGAGGCCGTGACAAAATTGCCGAAGCAGAAATAGAGTCGTCGAGGCCGATTGGCCATTAGTCGATGACACAGAGTTAAAACCGCTGAGGTAAGTTGTGGCTGCCGGAAGCCTTTTGAACCCCGGAGGGTGACTTGAGAGCTGAGAGTCGTCAGGTTCCTTTTGAACCGTCTCAGGGGTGTGGGAACCACTACAAGGGGTGACTCGCCGGGTACAGAGCCTTTAGGGTCTTAACCACTCTGGGGTTTGTGAACCGCTGCGAGTGGTGTCCTGTGGGCCGAGATGCCAGTGAGCTCCTTTTGAACCATCTTGGGGGTTGTGTACCACCCAAGTGGCGACTCAGCCGGTTACGGAGCCTTTAGGGTCTTAACCTACTCGGGGGCACCGCCGTGCTAGGGCCGAGTGGTGTCCCTTGGGCCGCAATGCCAGTGAGCTCCTTTTGAACCATCTTGGGGGTTTGTGTGCCGCCCAAGTGGCGACTCAGCCGGTTACGGAGCCTTTAGGGTCTTAACCTACTTGGGGTCACCGCCGTGCCGGGGCCGAGTGGTGTCCCGTGGGCCGCGATGCCAGTGAGCTCCTTTTGAACCATCTTGGGGGTTTGTGTGCCGCCCAAGTGGCGACTCAGCCGGTTACGGAGCCTTTAGGGTCTTAACCTACTCGGAGGCACTACCGTACTAGGGCCGAGTGGTGTCCCATGGGCCGCGATGCCAGTGAGCTCCTTTTGAACCATCTTGGGGGTTTGTGTGCCGCCCAAGTGGCGACTCAGCCGGTTACGGAGCCTTTAGGGTCTTAACCTACTCGGGGGCACCGCCGTGCTGGGGCCGAGTGGTGTCCCGTGGGCCGCGATGCCAGTGAGCTCCTTTTGAACCATCTTGGGGGTTTGTGTGCCGCCCAAGTGGTGACTCAGCCGGTTACGGAGCCTTTAGGGTCTTAACCTACTCGGGGGCATCGTCGTGCTGGGGCCGAGTGGTGTCCCATGGGCTGCAATGCCAGTGAGCTCCTTTTGGGAGACTTGGTCCTCTGGCGCAAAGGAGAACAGGCTGCTATGTCAGAAAGGGCCTCCTTTATTACTTCACGCTCCAGGGGAATACATCATTGATAATACTGGCGGAGGTTATCTGCATTTCAGGTACATGGAATGGGTTTCCCGTCGAGTTCCTCTAATTTGTATGCCCCCCTGTGAAGTATTTCGGTGATGCGGTAGGGACCCTCCCAGGAAGTACATTACTCGGTGCCTCCCCCCCTCGGCCGTTTAGGTGCAGAAGCTGATCCCTAGGACACCATCCTGATCGTCCGCTCAGTGGGGGCATTGTCGACTGGGGCTTGGACAGGCGAGGGCCCCATGAGGGCCGGCAGCGGTTGCGGCGTCTTTTGGACATATTTGCCGAGGTAGCCTGTTGAATAAGCTCCTCGATGGCCTTCTTCAGGTTGTAGCTGCTATCGGTATTGTGGTCGTAATCCCGGTGGAAACGGCAGTAGCGGCTCTTGTCGTGGGAGGACCTTTCTTCATGGGAGGAGGACGTTGGAGATAAGGCTCACCCTCGATCTCCATCAGAATGTGGGATCGAGGGGCTAGAAGTGGCATGAGCATACACTCGTTGGGGATGGGGCTCCGATGCCTATTCTCGGAACGACGAGGCGGGTCAGCTTGCCTGTGTCGAGGGGGCCCGCTGGGCTCGGGGCAAGCAGGCTTGTGGTTGGAGTTTCTTGAAGATTCCTGGCGGGTGAAGTTGGCTTCATCCACACGGATGTATTTCTGAGCTCGGAGGAGGAGATCGGAATAAGAGCTTGGGGGCTTCTTATCCAAGGAGAAAGTGAAGCGGGACGGGAGGAGTCCCCGCTTCAACGCCAGTGCTACCACCGCGTCGTCGAGGTGATAGACCTCGAGGGCGGCGGCCTTGAACCGGGACACAAAGTCCCGCAGAGACTCTCCCTCCTTCTAACGGACGGAGAAAAGACTGTCGGCTACCCTTGAGATTCACCGGTAGGCATCGAAGTGTGCCAGAAGGCTTTCTCCAGCTCCCGGAAGGAGTCGATGCTGTGAGCGGGCAGGCGTGAGTGCCATGCACGGGCGGCCTTCCGCAGGGTAGAGGGGAAGGCTTTGCAGAGAAGGGCGTCTGAAGTGCCCTGGATTTGCATCATTGCTTTGTAACTCTCGAAATGATCGAGAGGATCCGTCGTACCATCGTACGGGTATATCTGAGGAAAGCATAACCTGGAGGGGATTGGTTCCTCCAATATCTGGCGGGTGTAAGGAGGACGAGTGTCGAACTCTTCCTCTGGCTGATGGTTGATCTTCTTGGCGAGCTCGTCGAGGCGCCTGTTGTACTCCTCCAGGCGTTCCTCCACCTGGCGGCTGATCATCGGGGCCCTCCGAGATGGCTCGGAGGAAGAAGAAGAAGAAGAGGCAGAAGGAGATGGAGACGGAAGTCGGGACTTCCGCCTGGGTTCCCCATGATGATGTGGCTTGGGAGGAAATTTATTGGGGCCGTGGTCGGGGGACCGTGGCCGCTTAGAGGGCTCGCGTCGAGGCTTCCTAGGGGAAATCTGACGTCGGCCGGTCTCTCGCCAATCGGCCTCCCACCGAGGAGAACCTCCCCTCGCCGACTGTTGACTGGCAGGAGGAGCAGTCTGATGCTGGGTGGCCACGGACTGTTGTTGCTGGAGCCCGTGGACCATAGCGGTGAGATTCTGGACTTGCTGGGAAAAAGTCGCCAGCCGCTCCGCTGTTTGATCAACGGCCTCTGGCGGCGGGCAGGCAACTGGAGGGTTGGTAGCAGGGGGATTGGCCTCCTGCTGCCTAGTTGGCGGGGGGAGCCCCGCTGAACAGCTGACGGAGGCATCCTGAGCTCGCGTCACCACCATGGCTTCTCGAAGAGAAGAGGGGGAGAGAGTCTCGCCTACCGAGATGTAGCGCAGAAGAACGTTCGCTACTTTTTCTTATCCCCCTACCTGGCGCGCCAATCTGATGATGCTCAATCACCTATCCTGGACGTCGGGAACGGAATGCTTCTCCAGGCGCTTCTTCATCAGGTTACCTGCAGAAAAGTCCCAAGACCAGAGAGGGTTCTCCGGTGGGACCCTCCGATGCCCAAGTTAGCAACTGAGATCACAGCTGAAGAGGGGCTCGAGTGAGCCCTTTTTAGTATGAGAAAGGAGGTCTCAGGGAGGAGGGATTCCTTCCTGAATGCTAAGGCAGCGATTTTGGGGATTATCGCGCATACCTGTTTACTGGGTGGATTCACCTTTTTATAGGGGTTGACCCTGGCATGATCATGTGGGATTTCGTGAGGAGGGAATGTCTGTGGAGTTCTTGGGAGTTGCATGGATCTGGGCTGGTTGGTGGGTCCTGTTCCATCGGAGAGGGAGAAAACGGCGGTTGGTGGGTTAAGTCCCATCAATCCGCAGGGTTGTTGGGTTGTTGGGTCTAGTCCCATCAATAACGTGGCCAGTAGTAGGTGGACCTGGCATTGTCAGGCGTCGCGAGTCAGAGAGGCGGTTTCTTGAACTGCTGGGGCCATGCTGGGGAAAACTGGGACACCTTGACCCTTCCGAGGGAGTCGAGGCTGAACCCGACTGGCCAGGGGCGGCCGAGGCCGACCTCCCCGGCCAGGAAGTGCCAGGGCGGACAGGCCAGGAATGGCCGGGGCCGACTCGACAGGCTTGGAGATGCCGGGGCCGAGAGGGGCCGGCCAGGAATGGTCGGGGCCAACTCGGCGGGCTTGGAGACGCCGGGGCCGAGAAGGGCCGACCAGGAAGGGTCGGAGCCAACTCGGCGGGCTTGGAGATGCCGAGGCCGAGAAGGGCCGACCAGGAAGGGTCAAGGCCGACTCGGCGGGCTTGGATAACTCAAAGATGCCGGGGCCAAGAGGGCCGGCCAGGAATGGTCGGGGCTGACTCGGCGGGTTTGGAGACGCCGGGGCCGAGAAGGGCCGACCAGGAAGGGTCGGGGCTGACTCGGCGGGCTTGGAGACACCGGGGCCGACCAGGAAGGGTCGGGGCCAGCCAGCTTGAACACGTCGGGGGCCGGCTAGGAAAGTCCGAGGCCGACTGGGAGGTGCCGGGGCCGCCTAGCTTGGAGACGTAGGGGGCCGGCTAGGAAGACGCCGGGCCACTTAGGAAGGTGCCGGGGCCGGCTAGCTTGGAGACGTAGGGGGCCGGCTAGGAAGGTGTCGGGGCCGGCTGGGAGGTACCGGGGCCGGCTGGGAAGTGCCGGGGCCACCTAGCTTGGAGACGTATGGGGCCGGCTAGGAAAGTGCCGGGGCCGACTGGGAGGTGCCGGGCCGCCTAGCTTGGAGACGTAGGGGGCCGGCTAGGAAGATACCGGGGCCGGCTGGGAGGTGTCGGGGTCGGCTGGAAGTGCCGGGCCACTAGCTTGGAGACGTAGAGGGTCGGCTAGGAAGATGCCAGGGCCGCCTAGCTTGGAGACGTAGGGGGCCGGCTAGGAAGATGCCGGGGCCGGCTGGGAGGTGCCGGGGTCGGCTGAAAAGTGCCGGGGCCGCCTAGCTTGGAGACGTAGGGGGGCGGCTAGGAAGACGCCAGGGCCGCCTAGCTTGGACACGTCGGGAGCCGGCTAGGAAGATACCGAGGCCGACTGGGAGGTGCTGGGGCCGGCTAGGAAGTGCCGGGGCCGCCTAACTTGGAGACGTAGGGGGCCAGCTATGAAGATGCCGGGGCCGGCTGGGAGGTGCCGGGTGTCGGCCTTGGAGGCGTCGGCCATAGAGGTGTCGGCCTTGGAGGTGTCGGCCTTGGAGCCGTCGGCCTTGAAGGTGCCAGCCTTGAAGGTGTACGAGCAGGGCGACCGATTGCCGAGGCCGGTGGGCCGTCACAGATGTTGAGATCGAAGTGGTCCACGGCCAATGCCAAGATCGAAGTGGGACGCGATCAACATTGAGACCAACGCCGCTATCAAGATAAGTCGTTCAAAAATTATTATCTTTTATTTTTTATAGGATCAACTAACCCCATCAGATACTATCTTAGTTGCCAAAGGGGCGCAGGCAATTGATGGCTAGTGATGTGCGCATTCAATTCTATTGTACCTATGCTGCCTGTTGCTTGATTAGATATGGGCGGTCAGCAACTTTTCTGGTCACATTATATTGTTTTGTTATTCTCTGCTTGATGTCATGCGATGGACAACCACCTTGCTTAGCTAGACACCAACGAGATGACAAAGTGATCCGGCTCCATTACGTAGCATTCAACATCAAATACATGTGGGCAGGTTGAATAAGTTCCGATTTAGATTTGTATAAATCGTTTTTGTTTCAAGTCTATGAATGCAAAATTTGCCATAGGCCTCATAAATTTGGTGGGAGAGAGAATTTATAATAATAATTAGCCACAGTGATAACAGCGGAGCGTTAGATATGCTTATTCTCTTGTGCTCATGCGAGTCCAATGAAATACCAGTTTATGTTATTAATATAGGTTATGATAATATCCTCTACTTGGTCCCATATATATACATGCATGCAAACATACGTACACACATACGTAAAGGTATGTTTGTATGTATGTATGTAACACAGTATTGCCATGGACAGCCACCAAAGTGGTAGTGGCAGGCCTTTAAGAAAGACTTTTGCTGCTTATTCCCAATTGTATTAACCATTCCAAATCTCAATCTATATCCTAGAATCTTTTAATAAATTTACTATGTTGAAACTGGAAGTGCATTTAGTGAATTGGGATGTTTATGTCTTTATGTATTTTGTAGTATTTGTGACTATCTTAGTAAATATATTCTTTATACATGAGACAAAACGTTGTTCTTTAGCTTCACTCTTTATATAATATTATCTCTAAAGATATTGATTAATGCTAGATTGTATTTTGTTGGCAATACTTCAGAGATCATTCAATTAAAAAGATATATATATATATATATATATAGACAATTAATCAAACATTACATTATTATAGAGCTTAAGTAGTTAACAGTCCTATTATTTTATATATGATGTTTTTATATGTTTACCATAAATCATATACGTGTAATAATTTAATTTATTTAGAGTTTTTGAACTCCAGACATCCTCAAATCTACCTGGCCATCTAGACAAGTTATCAATCTTGATATCTTATTCTATTAACAGAATATCAGTCCTAGACTTCTAATCTAAACTTATGAAGTTGTGCTTATTTATTTTAAATATAGACTGTTAAAGTATCTGCTTATAAAAGTATGGCTCCTAAATTCTTCCAGCAATCAAGCCATTCCAGTGAAAATCCAACAGAACATTCAAATAATCATGAAAAAGATAGCATGCTAGGTGCTATTTTTCTGGTAAGGTTTACAAGGAGCATGGGCTTCGAGGCTTTTCTCATAGAGAAGCTAATCAGCCCCGTTCTATAGAAGGGCTTAGTTGACAAGGCAGTCAAGCTTAAATTCCCACCCTTGAGCCTAGCTTAAATTCCTTTGAAACAGGCGGAAGCCATTCTCTGGTCAGAGCACGGTGTGACGTTTTCTCAAAAAGAATATATAAATGCTTTATGCTCAGACAGGAGGGTCCTGCAAAAATTTCCCTTCAACAATATCTACAAGTCTTTGCAAAAGAAAAAGCATGCACAAAGAGGCAGGCTAAATCATTTTAAGCCAGCACAGTAGATTCATTTAGGTTACTTAAAATAGTGCTTATGATTTGTAAGGCTGTAGACACACTCCTCTAAATTAAATAAAACAATGGTGTGATCGTATTTGGAGAGATTTAGGAACATTGAGATCAATTTCATGAAGAACTATCATAAATCACATTTCTGTTGCGAAAATACTCAGAAATCACATAAAATACCTCATATCATCAAGAAATGGGTTCTATAGTGGGAGTTCATCTGCTGTCTATTACCAAAATATAATTTGACCATTACCAAGTATAAACACCACTCCCACCCTTCTGATTCTTTTCATGCTTAATAAAGAAACGCTAGACAAATTACCTGCTAGTGTTACCTGCTTGACAGCCGCATGCCCAAGCCATTTAAAAGAGTGAAACTCCTTTCCACCTTCCGGTGAAAAGCAGCATTTGGACATCGAAACAGCATCACCTCCTTTCACTAAGCATCCCTGCGTCTGGATTATAACAAGCAACCTCCCTACCTGGAGTTCCTTCTTCCTCCGATGGGGTTCCTGTATCATCCTCAGGTCCAAAGTTTCCATGTCCATGATTGGAGATGCTTGATGGGCTTTGCAGTCCGCTGTTATTGTGAAGTGAAGGCACAATGTCACTTATTACCTGTTCGTCCCTGACTTTTGTCTTCTTTGGTCCATAAAGGGATGGTTCTGCTTGATCATAAAGTTTGGCCAACAAAGCAAGCTTCTGGCATACAGAGTTCTCCGAGTCACCAGTTCTCAATAAATTTCGATGTTTGTAAATAAAGCTGCCTAAATGAAGAACCAAGGCACAAAGAGAAGCAACTCCAGTGATAAGGAATAGACCCCAAAAGCTCTTAAATGTAAGACTATTTGAAGTGATGGTTGTATCGCTCTGGTCAGGACAACTTAAATTCCTATATAATTCGTTCTCAATGTCAAACATTCTTTTACTCTCTGTTACCTTAAGAACCGCCCTTGATACATCAGGAACCAAAGGTGAACCCTTTGGGAAGACCTGTAGAATGCAGAAATAGACAAAGAATTGATGTTAGGAAAGATGGTTCTAGAATTGTTACTTCAAGGTTCCTTTGCATTTACTCCTAGGCTTAAATTTGATGGAACAGTAAATTAAAATGTTTGCTGGGATTTATAGAAACTGATATGTTGTGAAAGAAAACAGAAGCATCTAGCCCACAAAAAAGTCCTGCAGCATATAGAAGAATATCACTAAATTCCCGCATTGGCATAACAAACCCGTTGGATGTATAGAGATATAATTAGATAAACAATGACAAATGAATTGCCGGTTGACCAATTTAGACTTGAAGAGGTGCGGACATATTAGTGTATCAATGATGAGAATGTGAAACAGGATGTCTGGTTAGACTGGTGAATGGTTGAAAATAAACCTGCTGGGTGAAGCATAGAATATGCTCTACCAGAGTGACACATGTGAAAGGCAATAAACTTTGCCATGGCTGTGCTGAAACAATGATCGGAGGAAATTATGGTAAGATAGGGGCTCAAACATGCATGAAAGAACCAGGGCACTAAGGACAAATTGCCAGAAACTGGACGAGAATTGTAAGAAAGTATATGAAAAAGTTGTTAACAACTTCCCTTTGTCATCATACTCATTCATAATAACATACTAAATAGATGAGATAATGCTCATCATATTATAATATAGAAGGATAGATTCGATTCTGTATTTGTAGCATACCTACATCATTGTTGCTTCCTCCTAATGCACTTTGCCTACAAAAACAATAGTTTAATGCAAGTTCTTTCTTCTGTTTCCTTTTTTGTTTACATGTGTTGCGAACATCAAAGCATCATAAGTTGAACTAGCTCTCCTTCTTTAGCTTAAGATAACAGATTTTAGGACTCCTTCCTAGCAAGTTAGTATTTAACAAAGTAAATAATTGCATGCATGTTCATGATAAGGATAGGAATTGTCCAGGTTCAGTTCCATGCTTGATAGTTGAGACTATGACTGACTATGATTCGTGCATGCTTGTGATTCTTTTACATATGCATCAAGTCTTGAAATGTTACTTACAAATCCAAATCCATCAGTCTTGTAGGTACGTCCAACCATGGCATACTTGTCACAGTACTTGGAGAGGAATACTTTGATGTAAGGTATTCATCAACAATGGCTGCAACAGTTCCATTGGACAAGGCCTCATGATACTCTTCAGGAGACTTGTAAGCTATAATCTTTGACTCATTGAAATTCAACCGCTTCAATAGCCCAGGCATGAAAGAGTTTTCCAAGTATCCAACATAATTCCCATTTCGCAAGAGCTCATCTAGATCAGTGACAGTTGGCTGAAGTTGTTGCACCGTGAGCATTGAGGTCAAGTTGGCAGTGTAACTAGACTGAAGTATGAGAACAACAAACACCCATATGATCACCACTACCCTAGATAAGTTGCCTGTAACCTTCTCCCTATGAGCAAAGACAAGTGTGGAGAAGGAGAAATAGAAGACAGTACCAAGCTGGCGTACAGGTGAACCTCTAAACTCATCATTGATCCGGTGTTCAAGAAACCACACCACAAACCCTGTGAAGACAAAGAAAACACCACTTGCCAACCAAAGATCAGTGGTCAATGGCTTCAAGAAGGTCCATGCACCTTTATGGCTCTCGTCCTTAATAGGTACCAGCATGGACACCCCAGATTCAGTGTATGGCAATGTGAAATCCACATATAAAGATCGATTGGCTATGATTGTCACATCACCCACCACAGCATCAAAGTTCTGCATTTAGCCCCAAATGAGAGAAACAAAATCAACAGAGGCCTTCTGTAGTAAAAAGATGTGCCAGAATTGTGAATTTAATAATCTTACTGCAGGCCACATTTGTTACAAGGCAGTTGATGTTGCAAAAAGAGTAATCATATATTTTTACCTGGACATGGATCTTAAATCCTTAGATTTCCATTTGTTTTTGTTTAAAAGCATGGTGATTTTTGGTCTTTAAGTTGTGCAAGTCATACGCAAGAAAACTTTAATAAAAAGCTCAAAAGCTAATATTCTAACTTTTTTTTAAGTCAAAAATAACATTTCTTCATGTCCTGGAATTTTTCTTTAGCCATCTGGCTACTACTTAATTGGTCAAAAGGATAATGCTATCTGCAAAATAAAAGATCTCTAAAATCTAACTCACCAACTCAGATCTTTAATTAAAACATAAAGTAGCATAAAATAAATAATTTCTAACCTGCATAAAATCATAAGAAGGGAATATTTTATAATATCATCACTAAGAGCAACCATAACCACTACTGAAGCAGATAAAAGAAACATGAAATTTAGAAGTCCAATCCAAACGTTTACAGCAAATTAATACAAGACAATGTTACAAGAAAAAGATATAATTCATGGATATGTATCTTTCAAATAATATCTAACCTACATAAAATCATAGGACAGGAATATAATATAATATCATCATTGAGAGCAACCATTGCAACAGATAAAAGAAGTATGGAATTTAGAAATCTAATCCAAATGTTTACAGCAAATGAACCTTTAAAACAAGATGATGTTATAAGAAAAGGATATAATTCATGGATATGGATCTTCCAATTTTTCTCTGGGATGTTTTTGCATACATGCCCTCATCATAGTCTCTTTCTTCGCATTTATTGCTTAAAAGGCCATATTTACCAGCATATTTTCATATTCTTGCAACCATGTGATCTAGTTTCCTAGCATTGGTTGCTAGTTAAATAATAGACCTTAGATTATCAGAAGACCATAAGAATCTTCTGGTAAATACCCACTAAAATTTATCATAAGAGCATGAACCCCGCTCCTCTTGTCTCCCCCTTCTTCCATTTCTCTAAAATCAATGAGATTCTCTCTTATCAAGGATCCAACACCGTCCTATTCCAACGCATTTTTGGTAATTTGCAAGAAAGAAAAGGTCATCGGTGTTTGACAAACTAAGGGGAGGAGGTCTTTGGGATCTTTATCTTGTTTATAGTGACCAGAGTGGTACACTTTTCCTTAAGTAATAAGCAATAGTTGGAAAGACTCTCCAGATCAATCACTTTGATAGGATAATTTCCCTTGTCTTCAAAGTCAATAGCAGAGTGAGGGATTCAAGGGGGATGCCGTCTAGGTAAAACATCAAGGACCAAAGGTGCTGGTTGAAGGCCACATTCATGTGGACAGCTGTAGTGGCAAGGGCATCATCCTTCAATGTAAAGCCGTAGTGATGTCAATGAAGAGGTAGGAGTTCTGAGACTAGCTATTTCTCTCTGATAGTCTAGAAGATGGAATGCCTCATTTCTTGCTACTGAAACCCCAGCGGTTATGCCCAAAGAAATCATTACCACCACAGTCAAGGATCTCAAGCTGGTCCCAACAAAGCCCACAGCAGACATACCTACTAAGGCAGAGAGAAAGAGCAAAGGCCCCAAGGAGCTCAAGGCCAGAGGACCCCTCTAGATGGGATTGTGAATGGAGGGTTTATTGGGCTCATGGAGGGGAAGGGGTAAGGGAAATGAAAGAAGAGCAGTAGAATAAGATTTAGAGGGTAGGAATAGGTAATGTGAATCCACAGACAAAGCAGGTGAGGGAAGGGATAATGAAGAACAATTTAGTGATTTGCTCAATTTTATATTGAATTGTTTTAACCCACTAAGGTATAGTAATTTGAACAAATGAACACAAGGTGGCTGCAAATGTAAAATTACGAAAAACTAAAAATTTGAATACCAATCACAGCTGGTTCAGTTTTTGAGGCATAACTGCACAAAGGGAAATTTTCAATAGAATATAAGCTAAAAGACTATTTGCAACATGAATATGAAATTTACACTGTGAATAAAATATTTTATCTTAAGTTATGAGGTGTTATATAGTAATGGCTTGAATTTCAATCAATAGTGACACAGATAATCTCCAAATCACAATGAACCAAGAAAAAAAGATTTAGGCCAGTAATATCAATTTCATATGTATACAATTATACAAATTAATCAAATTGGTCAATACAATTCACATTGTGAATAATATTTAAACAGGCATTCTCAACAGAAACACGAGATTTTGATTAAACTAATTTAAGTGGTGATTGGAAATTAGTCAGAAGAACATTTATTTCACAACAATTCATGCAGGCAAGCCCCAAAAAGAAAAATCCCTAGAGGCATGCATGCGCACACCTATAGGATTTATTGGAACACTAATCATACTTATGCTATGATCGGTAAGGTAGTGTCCAAGGAAATTGCTATCAAATTGATTAATGACAAATTTTATTATGAGATGAGGTTGCCAACTGGCTGTATTGTAAAGTCTTTTGCATGGAGAACTTGATTCAATCCCAATCCCACCCTCACCCTGTTTTTTTGGCTGGGCTTAGTTCTTGAAAGAATTTTTTTTTTTTTTAAAAAGGAACAAAAAAATTCTGACAACTTCATGAAAGCTACGCTTATCAATTAGACAGCGGAAAAGCAGTTCTATATGCAGCAAGAATTATAGATCCATAGTCATCATAGAACTATATGATTGTTGGGAAGAATACCTATTCTTCCCTGAGTTAAAAAAATAAGCGAATGCAAATAGTTATCACTGACCTTGAGATAGACCTGGTAAACAAGATCATCATATGGCCCATCGAAGATCTGATAGTTGTAAGGGACATGATAAGGTAGTGCAGCCATTACAGCATTAAACACTTTAATGCAATACCCTTCACCACCCTTTTTGAGGCTAACAAATTGCTCAAAGCCACTTTTCAGTGGAACCCCAATTTGGAGCACTTTCCCACTGGTTGGCCACTCCCATCCTTTAGGGACAGTCTTCTTGTCACCGGGCCATTCAAGATCAGCCTTCCTGTCCATATATCGAGATATGTGGTATGCTGGAGTCCAAAATCCAACCCTTCTCTTACCATCTCCTACCACATTAATTATCTCAAAGGCACTGGACTCTAACTGGCCATCAATCAAATGAAATTTCCCACTCATGCCATAAAAACTGCTGTTTTTTATCCGACTGCTTAGATTTGGGCCAGTAATCGATATTCCAAGTGTTGCTATGCCAGTTGAGCTATTAGAGACATCAGACCCTTGAGATGTATGGTTTGTACTTTTGAGACCCTCTGCTGCAGCGGCAAGTGACCACACTGTGTCATATGCCCATAACCCAAAAGTAGTGGGCTCAGTTACTTCAGCATTTGGATCTTCCTCGTAATATTTCTTTCGCCACCTTTCCTTGAAATCACGAAGCTTGTTAGTTTCTCTAATATAGGGCTTTACACCCAATACACCTTGCATCACACTGATGGCTGATGAACCAGATAGATCCACAAGATCTGTTAAGCCATACGCTGTGATCCAGACAAACCCTTCTTTCATCATTCCAGCATCTTTTGCACTTGAAAATAACTGGAGGCCTAGAGAATATGTCATGTGCACAACAAAGACCCTTGTCTGTTTGTCTTTCAACTTGTAGAGCTCATCCAAAATTTTAGACTTAGTAGCTGAAGAAGGGATTTTACTCCTATATGGGACATGGGCACCGATTTCTTGCAAGGCATCAACAAGATAAGGTATGATTCCACTACCATAGTCACTATCTTCAAAGATAGGAACAACTTCCCTCCATTTGAAGGCTTGAACAATAGAAGCAATAACTTCTGCTTGAGAGGAGTCACTCCATGCAGTGCGAATGAAATATGGATTTTGGCTAGAAGAAAGAGATGGGCTCCTTGCTGAGAAAGATATGATTGGGACCTGAGTTTTGCCTCCAAGTTCTATTATAAACTTAGCCTGGGTTGATGTTTGTGGCCCAATAATTGCCTGCACTTGAACATTCTTCAGAAGATCGACAGCTGCATTTCCAAAGAAATATTAGCATCATAATGATGCTCCATAAATAATATATGCCATAACAATTTGATATAGAAATACATGAGGCTGCTCGAAAGTTTGTTTGAACTACAGCCCATAAATTCATAAAGAGTCACCCTTAAACATGTGTATTTTCAAAGAACCTGACTCCTCAAACCACTCAATTAATTCGACTCAGAATTCCACAGCTCATTCAGCCAGTGCATGCTTTTCCTTAATCTGCATCATTATTTTTTCAGACAATAGCATGGATCCATTTCTAAAAGTATCCAAACCCAAAGTTCTGACTGGTCACCCGCACTTTCATGTTTTTAATCAATAATTTATATGCACAGAAAAGTAATGTCTACTTCATATTTTTCCTTTAACAAACCTATTTTATTCTTATATGCCTTATCTTATATTTTTTCACCCGTAAAACCAGAAGAGATTTACCATCAAATTTACTGCTTAATTTTACATAATTTTCATCATGTAGTACATTACCACATAAAATGAACAATTATGGACCCATCTTTATTAGGTAAAGAAAAGAAAAAGAGCACAGAATAAAGCAGGTCTGTTTGGAAAGCCAGTGGTCTCCAAATCTTAATCAAATTGTAGTGCTCATAGAATTTTGATTCGTGGCTCAAATGCAATTATCAAGAATATAGAGATATTGTAACTTTGCATTCACTTCATCAAACCCTGCTTCTAAATCAAAAATTCATAGGGACATCACAATATCCCTTACCTGCCATTCAGCTTAGAGGATCATTCTTTTCTATAAGTTCATGCCTTATGACTGAATGTTAGTTATCCAAAAAATCATAACATCATGTTTTAAGTGTCCTTTAGACCTATCCAGGGTGAGAGGATATCAACTTTGTACTCAACACCTACCAAGGGATGGAGGAGAAACAACTCCATTTCTTGATGACCAGTGTGCACATGTGAACTAATTTATAAGTTTCTCATGTAAGTTTCTAAAGGCTGAATTAAATTTATGAAATTATCGTTTGTACATAAGGTTCATTGTCTTGGTACCCGATTTGTACTGGTACCATACTGATACAGTGTTGGTATGCCCAGTATGCATATTGGTTTAGCAAAACCGAAACTCGATACAGTCTGATACCAAGTCTGGTTTAATATCATTATGGTTCACTATGCTCAAATGGGGCGATCCACAGTGGTACAGTATACCATATTTATACATGCAATGACAAGATCTTACATTTGCATTGGCTAAAAAGTATGAAGATAGCTAAAGTAATACAGATCAATTTCAGAAGTAATAGACTGACTTAAGAAAGGAATAAAAGATGAATGGAAGAGAAAAAGGAGACAAGAACCTATTGGGAGGCCATTCAGTTCAAAGACAGATTGCTGCAATCGGTGTAAGACAAGATCAGTACAGCAGCACTTTTATAGTAAATACACAATAGTCTGTTCAAGAATAGTCCACATATATGTCCAAACATGGTATGAACTTGTACTTTAATTGTCTGGTCTTACATGATGACCCATGCACCCTCCAAGATATTTCATGGTAGTCGATCACTATAGTAACCTTCACAAAAACTTTAGAAACATATGGTAAAATGATCAATTATCAATCCATTCAGGATTCGCTTCATTAGATTCAATTCTGAGATTATTCTTATTGTTCCCACATTCATGTCAACAACTTTTATTAAAATGATTCAAAACCAAACTAGCTGTGCATTGGAAATTGTCTACCAGTTCTTTTCCAAAAAGAAGATATACCAAAGGAAAATCTATGTTGCTCTACACTGCATAGACCAGACTGTGTGTTGAGTGCAGGAACTTAGGCTAAACCTAAGATCCAGGTAATCAAGATGTTAGTAATCATCCAAAAACATTGATATCTCTAGGTTAAGAGCTTACGTGTCAGTTTTCCCACTTTCTCAGATACCAAATGACCATGAACATGGATGTTGCCATTCAACTTCTCGATCAAATGAATAGAGCAAGAGCTTCAACATCAAACATGAACCCATTCTGATCGAGTTTTCATTGCTACTTCCAGCTGATTTTCCCTTAGCATAATAGGACATTTCCTTGGATTGTTTAATTCTTTATGGCCACTTTAATGTTTCTATTTGTGCCTCTATCACAAAGCTGGTCCACCGATTATCGGATTTTAGTTTTTTTTTTTTCATGGTCAAGATCATTGCATCCTTTTTGTGGGTTTTTAGCATTGAATTCAAGTGTTCATGGTTAAAAAATCATAAATTTTATTGTTAACATGCACAGAAAAGGTATTTTTAACGTCATTATTTAATCCAACGATGACTCAACCTTAAACTCTAGTCCTCAATCACAACAAAGCTAGTCCTACTTATTACACTTTACCCGTGTCACTTGTTCCCATAGGATTACGGGGTTACAGAATAATTTCAGACACTCCAACAATCTAATAGGAACTAAATTTTGAGGTGAATTAAATAATTTTTTAAAACCTAACTCATCGAAGAAATTTCTGGGTAACATAAAAAACTATGGAAATAGATTTTTTAAAAAAAAATCAGTAGCAATATCAATTCACAGATAACACGTTTATCATAGCCTTCCAGGTGTTACCACTGATCCCTTTCTTGCGCATGGCTCTTTTGGTCAGGAATTCAGCACTGAATCCGGTTTTTTTTTTAAAAAAAAATCAACTTTTCTCACCAAATAATCAACTAAAATTCTATGCTAGGATTTATATTTTCAGCATGTTATAAATTCTCATAATCAAATACTACACGAAACAGAGATTATGCGAAAAATAAAACCCCAACAATCCTCGGCAAAAGACAACGGGAAGGCGTAGCAGAAGGACAGTATCAGTTCTTGGCGATTGGATTTTGAAATATAGGGTTTGACGGTCCAGTACCTTACGACTCGAGGAGGAGAGCGGGGTGGGGTATATTTGGTTCTTGGGAGAATGGAAGGCACCGGACGTCGATGTTTTCGCGCGAAGAACCGCCGGCAAGTCTCCATGAAGTCGGCCGACAGATACCGACCTAACTTTACCAGAACTAAGCCAAGAAAATTATTCACGTTATCTCTTGTTGAAATATAAATTCCGTACGGGTGCATGAATCCGGCAACAACCATTGCGCAATTACTTGTAGATCCTTCTTAAACACTAGATTATGTATGCGTTCCTGAGAAGCATTCAGAAAAAGAAGTTCATTTTAATTTACAGGTCCCTAGATGTATAATTAATTATCTACAAAATCCTAATATTTATGTCTCAATTTGATGAATTGTTTATAACTCTGCTGTGGTTATAATCTTTGCATGAAATCAACTCTATAAGATTAGTATTAATTCAACATTATTCTTTTTCTTATAGAAACTCAATTAGTATTCAACAAATAAAATTATATTGATACAAGGTTCTATTTTCTTTATAAGAGATAGAAGGGTGAGCACGAGTATGCTAAGTGTTCAACTATTTTTTCTTTATATATTTATAAGATATGTCAATGATTTATAAATTATTTTCTTTTAAGATTTCTTTCTAAAGTATTACATATGCTTCGCTCCATTGTACATGGAAGAGACATTTTATTGTAAGGTTACATGAAAATAAAAGGAAATGTAATTAGATGACACAAAAGATAAGTTGATAAATGCATTCTTTTTTTTTTTTCTTTATGCATTTCTTTTAATTCTTTCCCTCTAAAACAAAACATAAAGGGTATGCTTACTAAAATAAGGATCATTCAAAAAGAATGGTTGGATATTTAATATCAAATTATTAGTAATTATTAATATTTTCCTCTAGATGACAAGGGTCTTAACAAAGCGATCGTAACGTATTAAACATATTAAAATTCAAGATTTATATTATTGATCATAATTTATACTATTAAAAATGCTTAAAATTTAAATATTAAATATTTCGATAGTCTTTAGCTCCTCATATATAAAAAATTAATGCTAGTATTTTAAAAATATAAGATAAATCATTTAAATTAAAAACCCATCTTCTTAATCTTTATCTACATGTGTTAGCGTGTAAATATTAAAAATCTATATATTTTAATGCATAGATCATGACAAAATATTGCCTCATATTATTTTTAACTATTTATTTTTATATTCATTTAATGTACATGTCATGGACTATTAAAGCTTATAATTTTTAATATTCAAATATTTTTAATAGTACAAATCATGGCCAATAGTGTGAATCTTTAATTTATATATCTTATTATTGATTCTTCTTCTAAGAAAAGCAAAGTCTATAGATATTACTCTACTCAAATAAATCTAACAATTTCCCATTATTCATGGATATCTCTACCCTTCACCAAACAGCAAATTATAGATAAAAATCTGCATGTGTCAACCATAATGCCATTAATTTTTTTTACAAAAAAAAATTAATTCTACTATGTAAAAGTAGAAAGGGATATATCCTGTAAATTCCAAACAGAAAAGAAGAGGGGGGAGGGAAAAAATCATCTAACAGAACAAACTACAAATTGTAGTCGTTGATTAATTATCAGAAAACCGATTGGCTCATGGCGAGTCCATGAACAGAGTAAGCTCGCTATGAAATGCTCTCTGCAATTAATAAAATTTTATTAAGATGGATCATGGTCACATCTTCGCTGTTTTAAGTCTCTATGTTGACCGTAACGACCCGGGTCAATGGGCCCGTTTCGTTACAAGAAAGCAAAACGGATAAGATCCACACCAACTTGGGCCACCACAGCTCAAAAAGGGATCCAATTGGTGTCTTGTCCTTCTTGCTTAACCGATTATAAACCACTCAATCAATTCCTAATTTTTCAATGTGGGACTATTGGGAGGGGCATCACAATCTACTTCCCTTGCAGAGGCGACGTCGTCGCTAGAGGCAATTGATCACAACCACCAGACAGGCAGGATTCTAGAGGTGGCCATCACAGGTTCTTAGCTCCTGCACTTTCGATTGGTGCATGGCTCTGATACCATATTGTAACGATCCGGTCCCACGGACCCATTTCATTACAAGAAAGCAAGACGAACAAGGTCCATACCAACTTGGGCCATCACAATCCAAAAAGGGATCCAATTGATGTCTTATTCTTCTTGCTTAACCGATTATAAATTACTCAATCAATTTTAATTTCTAAATGTGAGACTATTGGAAGGGGCATCATATTGACCAAAGCCGCACCCCATACCATTACAGTGCTCGTGGGAGAGGGATCGAGAGAGATTACCGGCGGACGCTGCACTGAAGGCATCTTCATCCGTGTCCCTCATGTGGAGTTTGAGCCTCGTGGTGTAGTTGGGATGAGCCGCATAGAAATCTCGGACGGCCAGGGACATGCAGCTCCAGCTTATGTTCCCGATCCATGACTTCGTCTCCAGGATCACGCCGACATCAAATGGCACGGCGGAGGCTGCGAGACCGCCGGATTGAGCACAGGCCCTTCCAGGCCCAATGCCCAGGGGAGAAGAGAAGAGGAGTGCAAAGAGGAGAAAGGGAGAGAGAGATGGAAATGCGTTGCTCTCCTCATTGGAAAGAGCTTGGGAACACCGCCAGAAGTGGACTCGTTAATTTATTATACGTCCATATATGTGATAACGAATCAACGTTCTCTTCGCATTTTCGCGGGTCTTGGTCAAGTTTAATGGCTGGCATTGCGACGCATGGAAATATCTTTATGCATCGCCTTTGGTGCTCACAGAATGCACGTATTAAATCTTATATTTATATGATTCGTATCTTTTAAAGTCGAAAGCGATGGACTTTTTCTAAGATGCATTTTTTGGTCCACCAGTTCCCAGGACACGACGACGGGGCCGGCCAGCTTGCACGACTCTACGATCCTTCGAACTTGGAGACTAACCGACATGCAGAACAACAACTTACATACTTTAATAATATGATTAGTCCAAAATCAAGTCTTCTAAATAGGGCATGCCACCAATATCTCTTAAGCCATGCCTTGATCTATATGATAAATTAATTATTCATTAGCATAAAACTCGATCGGGACCTTCTAATTCGATTCGTTTAAGCATGCATGCCAGGGTATTATTTATTCCAAGCCGTGCAAAGTGTCTTGGAAAAGCAAGGGCTGAGAAGTTTTTGAGTTGAGGGAAGTTTCGAGACGGCTGTTTCATTCACCGGACTTCCCTGCGGGTTGGGTTGCTTCGGCGGCAGGCAACCGAGTAGAGAGTGACGGACGGTTCGACGTTATTTTTAGACCCGAAGGAACGGTAAACGAAGAACAGCTGTCGTCTGATAATGGAAGATAACAAACTTGTCCCAAATAAAATATATATATATATATTTAGTTGGAAATTAAAAAAAAATTATTTCTCTACTTATAAATAGATATTTTGGCTACTATTTAAAATTGTTTCTCTCCTTCTTCCTTCCTTCCCTTATTCTTCGTTTTGGAGTGCGAGAGCATCCAACTCTGCTCCAATCTGGAATCGTCGGCCATCGAAGCCCAAGTCGTTGCCGTCTTCTCGTTCAAGCTGGACGGGCCGACACATTTGACACCGTAAAGCGTTGACTTGCGCAAAAGGAGAATGCAAGCCGTTAGTAGATAAAACGACCGCACGCACTGGTCGTAATCATTGCCCCCATAATCCTTTCAAAATACATAATTACATATACTAAAATCGCATTTTTTTTTAATTATTTTATTCTAAAAAATAAAAGAGTTTCAACGTTGCTATTTACGATTAATGTTTATTATTCGTAACAGCCAATATAATAACTTTTTTAAGAAATGATTCTTTCATTTGAAATTCTTAATATTTTGACCATATAACCAGATGAGTTCTAATCAAATCCTATACCCTAGCTGCGAGGGGTTAAGATCAAAGTTGTCAATTTCGTTTCGTGAAACGGTCAACACGTTTCGTTTCGGTAGCTTATCCGAAAAGATAAGTACTACGTTTTGTTTTGAAAGATTTTTCAGTCGTTTCGTGCGTTTCTACGTATTTCGGCCGTTTCGGTATATTTCGTCTGTAAAATATGTTTTAGACATCAATTTATGAATTATTAAACCTTTCAGAACCATATATATATATATATATATATATATATATATATATCAAAAAAAAAATCCTAGTTACCCTATCCGCATTTTAAAAATATATATATAATAACAAAAAAAAATTTAGTTACCCTATCCCCACAGTCGCATCTCTTAAAAACTCAAACTCTTTATTTTTATATTGTTATTATTATTTATGAAGAATATGAATTATGAATAAATATATATATATATATATATATATATATATATATATATATATATATATATATTTCAAACTCTTAAAAATTCAAACTCTTTATTTTTATGTTGTTATTATTATTTATAAAGAATATAAATTATGAATAAATTTTTTATCATATATATATATATATATATATATATATATATATATATATATATATATATATTTCGAAACGAAGCACCGAAACGGTCCGATACTGAATATTTTGTTTCATAAGCTAAACCGAAACATAATCCGAAACGAAATTAACAACTTTGGTTAAGACTATTAAATATTTTATATTTAATTAATATATATAGGTTTACTTGTCCATAGGAATGATAATTTTGAATACCATACAAAAACATACTTTAAATCTAATAAGAAAAATTTGGATTGAATATAAATGGATTTGAGTCAAAATCGAAAAGGCCCATAACAAGCAGGGTTTTCAATTGACTTGTTAATTTAAAATTGATCAATAATAAAATTAATTATTAAATATATCAAGTTCATATAACTCGATCCAATAGATCAGTATGCTCTGTTAGACTTATTTATCAAAGTTAATATTATCTTTTAATTAATTATTATTTATTATCAAATAAAATTCAATGGTTAGATGGAAATAGATTGGGCATAATTAAACTTACAATAAGTAGATATATAATCACTTTAGAGTTATAATTTTGAATATATAATTATTTTATGATTGGTTGGTATAAACAAGTTCATAGATTATATATATACAAACGGCAAAGGTCATATGGATCAATTTGTACCAAACAGATCGTGTGGGTTATATAGATTATATAAATTAAATGGATTACACTGGTCCTATCATGTAATTCATGTAATATATAGATTTAGTTTACTGTTAGATTTCTAACTTGATTAATAAAACGGTCGGATTCAAGTTGACTCATTTGTAATTATGCATTGAAATTGATTCGACCTGTTTATAACCTATAGCCATCTTTACTTATCCACATACAATCAAATATTCAACTTGGATCTCTTTCGTATATATTAAAGATGATTACATTTGAATTATATAAATTAATTAAATTTTTTATTAAATTTTATATATTTAATGAAATAAATTTATGAATTGGTATGAAATAAATAAGAAGTCAATTAAAGGCTATTTTTTATATGTTATGTAATTTTTTATATAACTGTTCAAGGACTTGCTTGGTATATGTTTACATCCCCATGAGGTATGCACTCATTAGAGCTGGCGGGCCTACATCACAGCATCGAAGATGTTCATGTAGTATATCATCACCATCATTTTGTTAGCGGTGTTTTTATTTTCATAAATAATTTTTCAAAGTTTGCTCAAGAAAATTTGCTAAGAACTCATATGGATGACTATTTAAAATGGCTTTGATTAAGTATTAAAAATATATAAGATTAAAAAACTTAAATAATATTTTTTAATTTAATCCTTTTTGACAAGGCCTTAAGTTATTAGGTATAACAAGAACTTTAGCTTAATCATTATTGGATAGTGGAGGAACACCAATGTTCGAAGCCATAGAATCACTATTTTCAAGCTGATTATTCATAAAAAAAAATAGTTTAGAAACCTTTGATCTAAGTACCAAGTTAAGGTTTGACTTTAATGAGTATTTAATTCATATAACATTAGATATTTAAATAGTTTAGTGGCTGCAGTCACATCACCCCATGTTTGGATGGAATGTCATCTATATTTGGAGTAAAATTTTAAGGATGATGTTATTTCATAATTTAAACCCAAAGTCTATAGCTCATATAGGTCATATAAATTTTGAATAAAGTATATTTATTATGATCAATTCAACGAGATCTTAATCCACCTCTTTCCTCCCATCTCTCTTTCTATTTATACTTTTTTCAATGATGTTAGAACGGAGTCTCCACTGCATTTGAGGCAAAAATTTGAGAAATAAAACTAATTTACAATTCAAGTCACAGATAATATACATTTTAAATAAAGTATATTCATTATGAACAACATGTTGAATTTTTTAATCCAACATTGGGCTTATATGTGAAATAATTATGTGTTGCGGACTGTCAAATAACGTTAAGCCCAATTAAAAGTGATGAGCTGATGTTTCAGTGATTTGGGCTTTAATGTATCTAATTAAGTGTGGCCCTTTAATGTGTAGAGATCTATTTTTATGATGGGCTAAAATAGAAATACCAAAGGATAATAATGAGATTATCTATATATAGCGGTTATGGTCCCTGAATCGTAGGTACGACCCTTTTCTTTGAATTTCATCATCAAAAAGAATAGCCTAGAGAAAATTCTAAAAGACTCTCTGGAAGTACATGTTGATCTGGAAGGTCAACCGCAGGATTCTGGAGAGCAATCAAGTAATATGAATTCAAGTACGCTTCCGTTTGTTGATTATGGATTCTTGATGATTAAACATGAATAATTTTTGGGCTTCATGATGATGATCTTCACCAAAAGATTTGAATCTTATTTCCAACATAACAAACCTTACTTAAAAATTAACACACATCTAAACCCTATATTGTGCTGAATCATTCTAACTAGCCAATGATTTATACTTTAAGCTTTTTAAATACATGATTTTAAATATTTAAATGCTTTAAATGATATAAGTTATTGTCAACAATATAAATTATTTTTTTAGAATGATTAAAGATTAATTGATAGTGCATTGAAACCGGAACTCAAATTGCGGAATTTAAATCCATGTCTTGGCTTGACAGCAGCGCTCAAATTAATGCTTCACCATGCGAACCACAGCTGGCACCCTCTAGATGTTGTGGTTGAGCATCAATCTTCTCATTGGCTATCAAGCCACGACTTGGGTGGATGGGAATCATAGAACGTGTTCTCGAGCATAGCCGTGCTTCATATTCCGATAATTTTTTACTTTATTGGCCATACGTTGACTAGTTCAGACTTGCAATTACGTTATGTGAGCCTGTGATGACTTATCCAATAGTTTCATATTAAAAAATTAAAAATTAAAATATAATTTATAATTTATTAAAAAAAGATAATTAAATATTAATTAATTTTTTTTTAAATTATACTTAAGTTGTTGTGGATTTATTCGTTTTATTTTTTTTATTTTTTTAATAAAACAATTTCTTGTTTGTTCTACTTTTTTTTTATAACGAAGTAGATTCATGAGTTTACGGGTTTAAGTTATTATAATATGGTATCAAAATCATGCATCAATTGAAAGAGCAAGAGTTAAGTGCTACATAGGACAAAGTGCTATATCCATGAAATGAAAGTCATCTTTTGAATCTATGGGGATCATCTCTAGAATTCTATCTGTTTGGTGGATGCGATCATATACCTCTAGCAACGAGAACGTCACCTTTGTAATGGAATAGATTGTACCCTTCCATTTAATTCCACATTTACTTTCACATTGAAAAATTAAAAAAAGATTGAATGGTTTGTCATCCGTTAAGGAAGGAGAACAAATACCAATTAAATCTTTTGAACTGTGATGGTCCAAGTTAATGTAGATCTTATTCATCTTGCTTTCTTATAACGAAACGAATTCATGAATCCATAAGCCCGAAACGTTACATAATTATAAAATAAAATAATATTTTTTTTTGAGAAACATGACATGGATTTCCGAGGAAAAAAAGATGAGCAACAGCCGTGGAACGAAAGCAAGAGCCCTTCTAAAGCCATGAACACAACCTCAAAAATGCCAAGACATCACGCGGACGATATGAAAGTTTTAGATTAATTTGTTCAACTATTGTAAAGCGATTGCATTACAAATTTTTGATATAGATCAAACATATCTAACCAAGAACTGGAAAGAATAGAATTCATGAGAGTGTTTATTAGAACTAACAATTAATCTTTGTTACTAGAAGACAGTTTATTAAGGTAAAAATTCTAATTTTAATTTCAAGTAAATTTGTAATAACTTTTAACAGTACAATATTCTGCCTGCAGGACTCTGGGTAAACGATTTATGCTGGAAGAACACGACAAATCTATTTATTATGCTATGGTTTTGATCACATGGTAAAGAAATAACGAGCACTTCTACGATATCACTGGCATAAAATGCTTATATGGAAACTTCTAATAAATCCTGACCCAAGTTATTGGATGGAACTCCCAACAGTGAAAAATAAGTGAAAAGAGTATAATTTTACATGTTGTCGATGTAGGGACGAAAGAATGGTGTTAAACCTTCATGCTCATGTTGAATATCTAGTCATCTTTCACTTATATACTCATCAAACTCCAGCATACCTGAATATAAGAAGGAATTAATATATATCCGATCCTTTCTTTTGTCCCTTGATAGAGATCCTTCCCGCATTGAAAGAAATCCGTAAGCGAACAGTTAATTAGAATGGAGAAGTGGGAATTGTAGTTAAATTGCCATCACCATCTTGCACCGGTATGTTCACCGCATGTCCCTTGCATTAGGTGCGCCAGGCGGTACACAAGTTTCAGGAAAAGAGAGAAAAAAAAAAAAAAAACTAGAGGCCCGTCACATTGGATTCGTGCTATCGCCCGGTGGCATAGAGCTGGCAGCATTAATGGCTTGATAGGCTCCAAAACGTAAGTCAAGCGAAAGGCAGAACCTGCCGCTTCTAATAACTACTCCTTGGTGCTAGGCAAGGCAAAGGCCTCCGCATAGGAGTTTCTAAATACACCGTAAAAATTATTTTTATAATTATATTTTAAATATATATATATATTTCTCATTATATAATGGTCATTATATTCTTCATAATTTTTTTTATATTTTTCAGCAAATCTTTCTTTTTATTTAATTTAACAGGATTAAACGCATGAACCAAAAAAAGTCAAGGACTATGGCCAAAAGAAGAAAGGCACAAGAGGCTAAAGAGCCGAGGGCTAGCAAAGAAGAGTTGGATCTGTGAAGCCTAAGGCGATTGGTGTCGAAAGGAGCTGAGAGTCAAGAGAGATCGAAGCGATGCACCCAACAAGGGAAGCTAGGGGTCGAAAGGAGGGTCAAGAGGAGCCAAAGGTTAGGAAAGAAGAGTCGGTGCCGAAAGAAGCTAAAGCGATCGAGGCCAAGAAGAGGAACCGAAAGTCAAAGGGGTTTGAGATGAGACGCTGATCGACGAGGCCATCGCACTCGCTCATTGCTGTCGTTATTGTCATCATTGCCGACATCATCGTTGCTGTCGGTGCTGCACTGCCGTTCATCATTGGCGATCGAGAAAGAAGAAGAAAAGAAAAAAAAAAGAAGGATATCGGCCGAGTAGGATGAGAAAAAAGAACATGAAGAGAAAAAAATAAAAGAGTGGAAGAAGAATTTAAAAATAGTTTAAAAATTTAATTTTTTTTAAAAAAAATTGAAAGCATGAAGATTAATTTTTACGGTGTATTTAGAAGCTCCTCCTCTGCATCCGTTTGTGAGACTTTTCCTTACCGCATTTCGCCCTCAAGAAGGGAAGGGTGTCAATGACGGGCGACGGAGATTGAGTTCCGGCTCGAGGACCACGTTCGCTTAAATTAAATCTCACCGGATTCGGTCCATAACAAGCTGCCAAGAAAGAAAAAACCGAGCTGACATCTACAATATAATTAATCTCACGGAAGTACGGAATATACATTTGTATCCGAACGCAGCAGCAATCGATATAAACTACCATTCTTTATTTCCCCTTTGCCCTCCCAGCAAGCCAACAATATATTCCGTCATGGTATCCGTGCGTCAGCGTGACTTTGAATATAACCTGTAAATACGGCCTCGATTCAAAATTAGCGAATATAAAATAAATATAAATCATTATAAATTAATAAATATATAAATTAGATTGATCTATTAGGCATGATTAGTAAATAAATTAAATCTGATATTAATCTATTAATTAAAAATTAATTCGTAATTGATTCATAGTTAATTTTATTAGTAAATAAATACATTCGTATAATAAGATTTATTGGATTTATTTATTTAAATTAATATTATTTTTGAATTAACTATTATTTGGTCATATTGATCGATTAGATGGAAATGGATCGAGGATAATTGAAATTACTCTGAATGAATATATTATAATGCATAACGTAAAACTCTAACCTCAAAACTCAAAATGTACTACATAATGCATATATACACAGATATTAAATAAATTACATAGGACATACGGGTCATGCATGCATGTCAAATCAAATATGATCTAATTATTAAATAATTATATGGGTCATGTTATTAACTTATGTAATAAATAAGTAGATTGAATTTGGGTTTAAATTTTCATTCGATTAATTAATGAATTGAGTTTAGGTTAATCCATTTGTTATTATACTTTGAAATTGATTTGACCTACTTTTGAGACATTGACATGATTTATCATCCCAGTATTTGCATCTAGAAATTTCTTTTTCAAAATTAAAAAGATATAAATAATATAATTCCAATAAAAAGAAAAAAAAAGTCAATAGTTCAACTTAGAGCTCTATGAAATTGAAAAAGAATATTTTTATTTATAATTAAAAAATATTAATAAAATTCATTGCTAATTCTTGCATATAGCTTTCTTAATATATAACACCGATATATTTTACGAATAAATTAGAAAACAAGATATTTCATAGTCCCAACAAATAAAGTGAGGTTGCATTTTCTTCGAGAGTTAAAAAATAAAATAGGAATAGTTATATCTACTATCTATCATAGCTATAAGTTGCTCTTCTTAACTACAATAGCTCTCATTATGAATGGTTCATCAAGATAGTGGTTGCAGTGCAGACAAGGGCTATAACAACAAAATCCTCTATCCTTAGCTTTTTCATTCTTGTTACATACATACTCTCAAAACTTCTTAGGTAGGCTAGCAGCATTGGACTGATTAAAGGGATTGGATCGGAGTCTTCCATAAATAATTTTAGAAGCCTTCAATCTGTCGATGATACTCTCATATTCTAGGTGACAAAAAAAAAAAACTCTTTTGATAGTAAAAATGATTCTCTTGGTCTTCAAAAATTATGCAAGTTTAAGAGTTAATTTTCATAAAAACTACTTAATTTATGTGAATAGGGTGGAAGAGGATGAGAAGATCTTAGCTAACTTGATGAATTTATTTGGCCTTATATTTTGATTGATGAGACTTGCAACTATTCTTGGATGCCCCTTCTAGATAGAATGGTTTTTTCGGCTTGCTTCTTGGAAGGATAAATTCTGATCAATTAGTAAAAATCATCCTAATTAACGCAGTCTTCTCAACACTTTCATCGTGTATATGTCTAATTTTCAGATGGCTGAGTTGGGTCATTAAGAGAACTGATTGATTAAGGAGTACCCTCTCGTAGAAAGGTAAAGAAAAAGTAAATGGATTTATAGTTGTCCAATAAATTAATATTCTATTTGTAAGATAGAAAGAAAGGAGGTTCAAAAATCAAAAATATAACATTTTAAACTCTTCTCTTCTAGCAAAATGGGCTTGAAAATTGATTTATGGACCTAAAGCTCTTTGAAATTGATGAGGGGTAAAATCATCATTGTATTGATCGTCTACATCGAAGATTGGATCACGCTCAATCCAAACACCCTGCTAGCTAGCCGGCATAATATCCAAGTGACGAAGCCAAATCACCTCTGACAAAGTAGGGTCGCCCCGACAACCCGAATCGTCCTCATACTTCGACCATCCGAGCCGAACCATTCCTCGGTAACTTGAGCTATCTTCATACTTCGGCCATCCGAGCCGAACCATTCATCGGTAACCCGAGCTATTCTTCGGTAACCCGAGCTATACTTGCGCTTCGGCAGTCTGAGCCGAGCCATTCTATACCTCGGAAAACAAATTATTCCTCATTTTGGCCGAACCACGTCACTCAAAATACCTCTGCGGAATCCAGCGCGGGAGAGTTCAAATTCACCATAACTGAATAAGATTTCGGGTGGCAAATCATACCCAAAAGTGGCCTAGGATCTGCGAGAGTGGCCTAGATCTATGTGATCATCGAGCCTCAAGGCATCAATCAGCTCTCCAGCCGTCGATCCTCTAACTGACAAGATACGGACCCTACCAGCCTCATAACAAACCTGATTTGAATCCTAACAGTTTTCAGACCCCATCCGGAGCACGTCCAAGGAATCAGGTGATCACCTATAAATACTACAACATTCCAACCTCTTAGGTATGCGCGCAAAAAAACTCTAAGACAACCCCTTACGCATTCATTTTCTCACTGCATTAGAGCTCTCATAAGAGCCGGGAGGAACATCTCTCTGTGAGAGTCTTCTCCTCACATCTGCTTGCTGTGAATCTCCACTGACTTGGGCATCGGAGGGTCCTCTGTAGAAGGTAACCCCCACAGCACCCTCTGAGTGCGGACTGTCTTATAGGTTCCATCCTGAGGCAGCGAGATTGATGTCCGGATCAGGAGCCAGAAGCGCACCCGAGTCAGAGAACGGATTTTCGCGGCAACAGATTAGCGCTAGAGGAAGGGCCTCAAGTCCCATAAACTTGTGATCCAGGAGACAAGACTCAAGAACCAGAGAAAAGCATCCTCTAATGGCCAATCGGAAGAGACCCACCTCTGAAACTCAAGATCAGGCTGCTTCTCAAAGGCATGACCCGATCAGTAGTGCAGCACCTCCGTTACCATCACCAGCTGAAACTCCTTCGCCACTGGCAACGGCGGTAACCCTGGACTAGTTCGCCGCTCTAGTTCAGCAGGTCCAAGCATTGACCCAACTGGTCCAGGGATTCCAGGTGATCCCTGGAGCTGCTGTCCCTGTTTCTCAGCCTCATGAGGAGGTCGCTGCCCCTGCCTCGCCAGCAATCTCTTCCTCCGACCTGCCTGAGGTGGCAGATTGCGGTCACCGGCGCGCAAAGACGAAGCCGGTGCTACGGCGAGCTAGAGGGAAGAGCCCACTCAGGTCCAGGCGGGTTTTCTCCCCTTCCCCGGTGTCTTTCCAAGATTCGACACCGTTGCCATCTTCTCCTCACTCGATCCCTCATACCATTCTGGATGAAGGGATCAGACAACAGATGCAGGAGATGTGGTGAGAATGGCGTCGGGAGCTAGACGCCGCCAAGCAAGCTCCTCTATCTCAGCCGAAAGCGGAGTAGGGCATTCCCTTATCCGAGAGGATCATGAGGGAAGTGATTCCCCCTCATGTCAAGCTCCCCGCCATCGAGCCGTATCATGGATCCACCGATCCTGATGACCATCTCAGTAGCTTTAGATCCATCATGATGTCCCACGGGGCATCAGATGCATCCTGTGCAGAGCCTTCCCCTTCACCTTAAGGGGATCTACCCAAACCTGGTTCAACAGCTTGAAACTAGGTTCCATTGATTCTTTTAACGAGCTGAGCTGTCTACTCATCAGCCAGTTCATTAGTAGCCGTCGCCAACGACGGAGATCCGATTCCCTCTCTGAGGTCAAGCAGAGAGAGGGGGAATCACTGAAGAATTACCTCGGCCGCTTCAACACGGCCCTTCTAGAAGTAGACCACCTCAACCATGAGGTGGCCATGTCACCCTGGCCGGAGGAGTGTCCAAGGAGGAAGACTTCTACCTAGCTCTAGAGGTTAACTACCCGACGAGCCTTTCGGACATGATGTCCCTGGCGGACAAATATGTTAAAGTGAAAGAATCAAGGGGGTCAGCCCAGGCCGAGCAGGTGAAGAAGAAAGAAGCATAGGGCTCGGACAAGCGGGCCCATCGCCGTGCTAGCCTACCTCGCAAAGCTCCTCCGCCACCGCCTCGAGACCGAACTCGAAGTCCGGCCCAAAGGTTCGACCGCTATACCCCCTTACTGCGCCAAGAGCGCAGATCCTGATGAAGATCGAGCGTCAGCTTCCTCGACCCCCTCCTCTTCGAGGCAACGGAGCTCGGAGGAACCCGGCCAAGTACTGCCGCTTCCATCGGGACTACGGGCACAATACCGAGGACTGTTGGTAGCTAAAAAACGAGATCGAGCAATTGATCTGGCAAGGTAGACTGAACTGGTTCAGGGGCCCCCCTGAGCCGATTAATGAGGAGAATCGCCAACCTGAACCTCGCCAACTCCCGCCACCAAATCCTCCAGTTATCGACAATGTCAATGTGATAACAGTAGCTGGATCCCCATCTTCTTGGTCAGGCGAGGAGGAGAACCCGCCGAAGAAAGCTCGAGTCGATGAGCTCACCTTCTCTGATGAAGACCTTGGAGAGGTACAGTACCCCCATGATGATGCTCTGGTTGTGTCTTTAAATATGAACAATTATGATGCACACCGCATTTTGGTTGATAGTGGAAGCTCTGTTGATGTTTTATATTTCGATGCCTTTGTGAGATTAAAATTCCGAGTAGAAAGCCTCCGACCGGTGGAGTCCACCTTAGTGGGCTTCACAGGTGACTCCATAACCCCTGAAGGAGTCATCACTCTGTCAGTCCGAGCCGGCGCCTAGCCCCGTGTGGCTACCATGTTCATGGATTTCCTTGTGACCAAGCTCAGATCCCCCTACAACGCCATCCTCGGTAGACCGGGGTAAATCTCTCTCAAAGCCATCATTTCTGTCCCCCATCTCGCCATGAAATTTTCCGCTGAATGGGGATGGGGGTGGTTCGAGGAAGCCAGATCATAGCTCGGCATTGCTTTGTAGCCGACCTCGAATCCAGAAAGCTCAAGGTGGATGGGCTGAATGCTCAAGAAGATCTCGCCGAACAACAAGGAGAACCCGCCGAAGAACTGGAGGAGGTACCGCTTGACAAGGCTCAGCCCGACCGAACCATAAAGATTGGGTCATAGCTGAAAGAAAAGCCTCGGCAAGAGCTGATTGAATTCCTCTGGAAGAATGCTGATGTCTTCGCTTGGTCCGCGTCGGACATGCCCGGAATCAGCCCAGATGTCCTGGTTCATCGCCTTAGCATGGATGAAACATTTCGGCCGATCAAACAGAAGAAGAGGAGTTTTGCCCCAGAGCGCCAAAAGGCCATTGAAGAAGAGGTGGATAAACTCATCAAAGACAAGTTTATTCGGGAGGTTAGTTACCCCGAATGGCTGGCAAACGTGATCATGGTGAAGAAGTCGAATGGCAAATGGAGGATCTGCATTGACTTCACTAACCTCAATAAAGCCTGCTCAAAAGACAGCTTCCCTCTTCCGTGGATTGACCAGCTCGTGGATTCAACTTCAGGCCATGAAATGTTAACTTTTATGGATGCCTATTCGGGCTACAACCAGATCCGAATGGCGCCCGAAGATGAGAAGAAAACCGCCTTCATCACCGATCAAGGTATCTATTGCTACCGAGTTATGCCCTTTGGTTTGAAAAATGCAGGTGCCACCTACCAAAGGCTGGTCAATAAAGTCTTCAAGGAGCAAATCGGCCGGAACATGGAGGTGTATGTTGATGATGCTGGTTAAAAGCAAGGAGACATCCCAGCACATCGAGGACCTTGAGGAGAGCTTCGCCACACTTCGGAAGTATCAAATGAAGCTCAACCCCACCAAATGCGCCTTCGGGGTCAACTCCAAAAAATTCCTTGGCTTTATGGTTTCACAGCGAGGCATCGAGGCAAACCCTCAGAAAATCCAAGCCCTGCAACAGATGGCTTTGCCGAGGTTAGTCAAGGACGTGCAGCGCCTCACTGGGAGGGTGGTAGCCCTTAGCCGCTTTATTGCTCGGTCGGCCGAGAAATGCCTTCCCTTCTTCAAGGTGCTTCGGTCGGCCAAAAACTTTCAGTGGACCCCAAATTGCCAGAAGTCTTTCGGAAATCTCAAGAAATACCTCTACTCGCCACTCTCCTCAGTAGCCCGAAGCCAGGGGAGGTGCTGAACCTATACCTAGCAGTCTCTGAAGGCGTTGTTGGCTCGGTGCTAATCAGAGAGGAGAACATAATCCAAAGACCTATTTATTATGTCAGCAAGCTACTCAAATGCCTTCGTCCATCAGAAGCCGATTACGCTCATCGGGAGGTTCATGAAGGTATCTGTGGCAATCACTCGGCAGTCGCGCCCTGTGTCATAAAGTACTACACCAAGGATATTATTGGCCAACGATGCAGAAAGATGCTGATGACCTTGTTCGAGCTTGTGATGCATGCCAACGACACTCGAATATCCATAGGCTCCTCTCTGCTCACCTGACTTCCATCTCATCCCTCTGGCCCTTCGCCAAATGGGGAATGGATATACTTGGCCCTTTCCCCCTTGCGATAGGGCAAAGGAAATTTTTATTTGTTGCAATTGATTATTTTACTAAGTGGGTTAAGGCCGAAGCAGTCGCCCAGATAACCGAAGCCCGTGCCAAAGACTTCATGTGGAGATCCATCATCTGCCACTTCGGTCTTCCCCACGCCATCATCACCGACAACGGGAAGTAGTTCGACAACCCTAAGTTCCGAGAGTTCTGCGAAGATCACGGCATTCTCCATCACCTGACCTCAGTCGGACATCCTCAAGCTAACGGGGAGGCCGAGGTAACGAATCGAACTCTCTTATAGGGAATTAAAGCTCGGCTCAACCAAGCACGAGGCAGATAGGCGGAGAAGCTCCACCATGTTGTGGGCATACCGAACCACCGAGAGGGCTCCCACGGGCCAGACTCCATTCAAGATGGCCTTCGGCACTGAAGCTATTATCCCCGTGGAGGTCGGACTCCCCTCCCCTCGCCACCGAAGGCTACTCGGAAAAGTCGAATGATGAACAACTCTGGATCAATCTTGACTTGATAGAAGAAGTCAGAGAAAAAGCTCGAATCCGAATGGCGGCCTACCAGCAAAGAATCGCCCGCTACCATTCAACCAGAGTCAAAGGGAAGTTTTTCTCCCCGGTGATCTGGTACTTCGGAAGGCATCCATCTCAAAGCCACTAGAGCAAGGGAAGCTGTCTCCTAATTGGGAGGATCCTTATCAAATTATGGAGGTGATCAGACCCGGCACCTACAAGCTCCAAGATCTAAATGAAAAATTTATTTTTCGGACATGAAACTCAGATAATCTTCGCATTTATCATCAGTCAGAGTACGCCCTCCCTAAACTTACTTTGTCCATTGAATTAAATTTTCAAAGATTCAAAAAATTACTATTTTCATTGCTTTCTTTGATGGCTACGATGAGAGACAGGTTTATAAATCCTCGGCCAGGCCGAGTGATCTCCGGACCTTGGCCGCGCTAAGTAAAATATATCCCAGCTGAGCTGTGAGGACTCCGTACCTTGGCAGCGCCAAGTAAAATATAATATTTATAATCGTCGGCTGGGCCGAGCGATCTTCGTACCTTGGCAGCGCCAAGTAAAATATAATCTTTATAATCCTCGACTGGGTCGAGCGATCTCCATACCTTGACAGCGCCAAGTAAAATATAATCTTTATAATCCTCGGCTAAGCCGAGTGATCTCCGTACCTTGGCAGCACCAAGTAAAATATAATTTTTATAATCCTCGGTTGGGCCGAGCGATCTTCGTACCTTGGCAGCGCCAAGTAAAATATAATCTTTATAATCCTCGGCTGGGCCGAGCGATCTCCGTACCTTAGCAGCGCCAAGTAAAATATAATCTTTATAATCCTCGGCTGGGCTGAGCGATCTCCGTACCTTGACAGCGCCAAGTAAAATATAATCTTGAATCCTTGAAAACACCGAGTGATATATTATTTAAAGCCTCAGCAACACCGAGTGATATATTATTTGAAGCCTCGGCAACACCGAACGATATATTATTTGAAGCCTCGGCAACACCGAGCGAAATATTATTTGAAGCCTCGGCAACACCAAGTGATAGATTATCTGAAGCCTCAGCAACACCAAGTATATCTTTCTGAAGCCTCGGCAACACCGAGTAATATATTATTTGAAGCCTCGGCAACACCGAGTGATATATTATTTGAAGCCTCGGCAACACCGAGCGATATATTATTTGAAGCCTCGGCAACACTGAGCGATATGTTATTTGAAGCCTCGGCAACACTGAGCGAAATATTATTTGAAGCCTCGGCAACACCGAGTGATATATTATCTGAAGCCTCGGCAACACCGAGTGATATCTTTCTGAAGCCTCGGCAACACCGAGTGATATATTATTTGAAGCCTCGGACAAACCGAGTGATACATTATCTGAAGCCTCGGCCAAACCGAGTGATATAGTTCTAAAGCCTCGGCCTGGCCGTGTGATTTCTCAAACACTCTGACATGACTAAGACGTCCTATTATGCTTCGGCAGAGGTTAGTAACCTTTCTTCGCTTACCAGCAAGATTATGCAAGTTATTTCTTTCCAAGAAATATGTACTTCGTCCCTTAAATAGGACCATGTTCATCACGTAAGTTTGCAGGGCCGCCCAGGCCTCCCTCTGACTTAAACAGAGATAAACACTTCCCCCACAGAGGATTGAATGACATGTTAACAAAAACAAAGTAGCACAAACGCTATTGGATTTGTAGCTTAGGCTACGGGCCGAAAAGCACAAAATGAGAGCAGCAACTCTCAACACAATCACATCAAAAGAAACAGATAATAAAAGAAGAAAGAGTAGAAAACACTTTCTTTATTGATGAAAGATTACAACCTCTCAAGAGGCATTACAAGTGCGTCAAAGCATAGGAAATACAAACAAATAAAAGGCTCGGCTGAGCAGCTTCGGTCGATGACAATGTCCTTACATCTGACCCTGGAAATCAGAGAAACCAGACAGGCTCTGTTGAGCCACTGGTTAATCCCAAAGAACAAAGCAAGCCATCCACGAATCCCTCGGATGAATACATGAAGGGATCATAACCAGGTCAAGGACCCATGGATGCCTATGCCAATGAGGTACCCCCCTAGAGGGATGCTGGCCTGCTAGCCACTGCCCAACAATAAAAGGCAGAGAACTAGCAGTCCAACACCACTCTCCTCCCTCTTCATGTGGGAAGAAGATCCCTCAGGCGGATGAGCTGAGGAATCCAAATCAAGGGGGGAGGCGAGGTCCATGTTAACCATGGGGGGTACGTATGCTTTGCATTTCCTATGGTCCCCATGGCAAGTGACAAAGGACACACAGGAAGCGTATACGTGCGCTCCCCATATGACCTCTGCGGGCCTCCCGTGCGCTCTCCATATAACCTCCAAGAATTCCTTCCTTGAGGACTATCTGCTTTTCAGCAGCTTCTCCATCACCCCAACTATCTGGGACGAACTAGCTTTCAAAAGGAAAAGCTCAATCTCTCCACTCTTAACTTCAATAAAACAGATGCCATGGAAACTCTTACAACTCACAGAAAAGAAAGTGTTGAGAGATAGCCTAACACGGCCCGCTCCTCCCATTTTTATAGGCAAACAGACCGAGAGGCAGCCATTAAAGCAGAAAACCCAAGGATTCAAAACGCCCTGGCCACGCTGCCACGTGACGGTTCAGGATAAAAGAGCGCTTTCCAAAGCGCACCGAACGTATTTCCCAGGCCATGACGCATGACAAAAGATTTTCCTATGATCTCGAATCAAGAGCCTTAAATGCAAGAAATCATTCGCGGTCCTTAGGATACGGGCAGGCCTAGGAAATCGCCTCGTGAAAACGATGCCATCCAATGGCGATCGAATGCTTATCTCATACGTTAAAAAGACCCGCATTGGAAAAGGCCAACAGGATAAATGCCCTACACAAAAAACAAAGCATCATTCAGTGAATTACAAATCCGTCTCATCCACACGGGCAAAAAATGAAATGATTCCTCATAGACCGGACCATCCGCCAAATCTCGGCCGAGGTACTCGCGCAGTTTTTGGTCATATCGCGCCGAACCATCTTATACCTCGGCCAAATGAGTCAACCTATTATTTCGGATTGACCGAACTATCTGCCTAACCTCAGCCTTAACCGAGACGTTTTCTCAAGTCTTAACCGAGCTAGCTCATACACCGACGAAGCAAATCGGTTCAGCCTTGAATAGGCAAGGCATTCAGTTCGAAAGGAGCAAACCGACCCAAAGGTGAGAGTTACACATGATCCACTCGCCATCAACTTCTAACACAAAATGGCTGTTCAGGCGACAAGTGATTTAAAATAATAAGGCAAAACAGATGGAAACAAAAGATCCATTCATTAAAGTTTGGCCAAGATACAAGTCTGAAAGGAGAAAAATACATTTGCAACCCTTAGGGGTCAGGGTTCGGGTCGATCCTAGGAGCCTCCTCGGTAACATCTGGGAGAACTTGACTTTCTTTGCCCGCTTCGAATGATGTTGGTTCCTCGGCAGCGAGCTGAGGGCGTTCTTAGGAGCTGTGGCCTCATTAGGGCCCAGAATAGTCTCAAGATCGACATTTGAGATGTCCTCATATTCCTCTTGTTCGGCTCCTGGGTTACAAACATCAAAATGTTCGGCATCCAAAAAAGATAAATCCCATTCGGGATGTGCCCGAGAGATCCTTGTTCGAGCCTCCTCCTCGCCGAACCGAAATGCATCGGCACAAGCCCCTCTACGTTCTTCAGAGAATTGCGTAGAATTTTTATACTCCTTCACAGCCAAAGTAAGCTAATTTTGGAGTTCGAGGTTCATTCGGCGACTCGCGGATAACTCCGCCCTTAAAGCTTTAAACTGCTCCTGCGCCTCGAGCCCAATTCTACCCATCTGCAAAATATCAGAGTGTTTAAGCTCACGAGCAAAAGAAAAACGCTGAAAACACAACGGATGTTCAGTTAAACAGTGGCAAGATTACATAAACATACCGACCATGAGAGCAAAGACTCACCCTGAGGGTCGATAGAGCAAAGCCCAGCAGCAAAAAGGGCATCCTCCGCTAACAAGGTGCTGGCAGATACCTTCTGACCGCTGCGAAGGATAGCCAGATCCCTTTTTTCCTGCCCGCTCAACTTCAAACGTGCCTCCGGATCCTTTACTTAACTGGCCCATCCTTTCGAAAAATCTGAGCCGATGTTTCCTTCGGCAATAAGAAATCGGGACTTCCACCCCTTTATCGAAGAAGGGTTATCCGAAATCATATTAAATGACTTCCGGGGGTCAATGTAGGGCCACTCAGAGCTCCTCCCAGAAACTAGGTTGTAGCAAACTCAAAATAAGGGAAGGGTCGCAGTCGCCCCAATGCGACTACACATCGAGATGAACCCGACGAGATTGCGCCATCTATTCGGAGCCACCATCGTTGGGCATATGTTGTAAAACCTCATCACCTCCTGTATCAACGGGTGAAGAGGGAATCAGAGACCTGCCATCAAGCTCTTCTCGTAGAAGAAGACTCCCTGGCTCAACTCGGTTGAAACCCGGTGCTCGGTCCTTGGCACCCATAAGGCTACATCCAGAGGAACTCTATAATGGCGATGGATCCTATCCAGATTGTCTAGGGTTACCTCAGAAGCAATATCGCCTGTACCACTCATATTGGCTGAACAGGGGGTAAGACACGAACATACAAGCAAGGGCACAAAGAGGGAGCGGAAAATCTCTGCGGCAGGGACAAAGGGGCGTTGCAGAAGGAATGCCACCCCAGCCATCTTTAAATAAGCGCTTCAGAAAGAAAGCCCTAGATGCCAAAAATTTCGATACATGCGCCAGAAATAAAGGATTCCCGCCACGTGGAACTTCCGCTATTACGGCTTGTTGGAAACGAGGCATTTCCTCCTCGAGCTGTGGCAGAAAATGATGACGAAATAGCGGCCCGTCATTTATGAGATCATCATTGCCCGCCTTTTTGAATCTCTCAAATAAGATTGCTCTGAAATTCTACTCCCTATATCCGAACATACACTTCGGACTAAGGAGTGAGGGGCATGTGATGAGGGGTAAAATCATCATTGTATTATTGATCATCCACATCGGCGATTGGGTCACACCCAATCCAAACACCCTGCTAGCCAACCGGCATAACATCCAAGCAACAAAGCTAAATCACCTCTGACAAAGTAGGGTCGCCCCAACAACCTGAATCGTCCTCATACTTCGGCCATCCGAGCCGAACCATTCCTCGGTAACCCGAGCTATTCTTTGGTAACTCGAGCTATCCTTGCGCTTTGGCCGTCCGGCCGAGCCATTCTATACCTCGAAAAATAGGTTATTCCTCATTCTGGCCGAACCACGACACTCAAAATATCTTTGCGAAATCCGGCGCGGGAGGGTTCAAATTCACCATAACTGAATAAGATTCCGGGCGGCGACTCATGCCCAGAAGTGGCCTAGGATCTGCAAGAGTGGCCTAGGTCTATGTGATCATCGAGCCTCAAGGCATCAACCAGCTCTTCCAGCCATCGATCCTCTAATTGACAAGATACGGACCCTATCGGTCTCATAACAAACCTGATTCAAATCCTAACAGTTTTCAGACCCCATCTAGGGCATGTCCAAGGAATTAGGTGATCACCTATAAATACTATAGCATTTCAACCTCTCAGATACGCGCGCAAAAGAACTCTAAGACAACCCCTTACGCATTTATTTTATCACTGCATTATAGCTCTCATAAGAGTCGGGATGAACATCTCTCTGTGAGAGTCTTCTCCTTACATCTGTTTGCTGTGAATCTCTACTGACTTGGGCATCAGAGGGTCCTCCACAGAGGGCAACCCCTACAGCACCCTCTGTGTGCGGAGTGTCTTGCAGGTTTCATTCTGAGGCGGCGAGATCGATGTTTGGATCAGGAATCAGAAGCGCATCCGAGTCGAAGAATGAATTTCCACGGTAACAAGAATATTCAAATTTGAAGGCTTTACTATGCTTAAAGAAATATGGAAATGAGAATCCATAGCTCCTCAGTCACTTTATCTCTAAACTGGAAGGACATATGGAGATCTTAGAAAGCTTTCTAAAATTTCACTTTCTTCAAGTTGGGCAATGGGCAAAATATCAAATTTTGGGAGAACCCTTTTGGGTGGGGCTGACTCCTCTGACTCATCTTTTTAATAAGTCACATTAAAAAGTAATGAGACGTAATTGTTTTATAGCCTCTTAGTGAACCGATCACTACAATAAAAAAAGAAGAACCATTTTTTTTTTTTTTGACGGTTTGGGAAAATGTGAGAAAAATAGAAAGGTCGACAGTTAACAATGCTTGACACAATGCTTAACACTCTTAAAAGTATCGAGAGTTCTTGATAAAAGAAAATATTTTTTTAATAAATACCGACGCTTTTTAGCGTAGACATTCGAATTTATCTTATGCCAAGCGATTGAATTAGTCTTTGATTTCAATTTTTATGTTGCTCAATTTTCTCTCACTTCTTAATTTGCCTCTTTTTTTCTAATTCAGGATTTTAAATTTTTTCTCCCCACCTTTGACTTCTATGATACTCCCCATCTCAACCTTCAACCATCCCCACCGCGGACGCCCCCCTCTTCTTCGGCCGCTGAAAGTTTAACTAAAGAGGGAATGATGGATGCTGGTGCTGACGGTGGTCGTAGGAAATGAAGGCAGAGGAGGTCGTGAGAAGATTCCAGACGGCAGAGGCAAAGTCCTTAGGATAGTCCTTGAACTCCTCGTTCTTGTTCATTTTGAGCTGGAGATTCTCATAGAAGACAGTATGGAGGGCATCGATGGCACCCTCAGTCTCAATGGTTGGTGAGTTGGTGGTGGTGAGGTAGCTCCGAAACTAAGTTATCCACCCCCACATGGGATCATCAAAGAACTCAGGGAGCTCGGTGGAGTTCAGGGAGTGGAAGATCCTGCAGTTAAGGCGCTGGCACTCAAAGAAGGGGCACAGGACATCAGGGGAGCTGGCGGTGGCATTGACGGAGATGAACTGGACGGCCTTGACGAAGACATCAGGAAGGGGGGCAGCAAAGCCGTCGAGGCAGTACTTGAGGTTGAGGCAGAGGGCGAAGGTGTCGGTGGAGTGGCGAAACTTGAGCAAGAGGGAGTTGGCGAGGAGGCTGTTGATGATGGAATAGTTGGCGGCGGAGTGGAGGTTGGAGATGAGCTCAGGGAGGAGGGAGGGCCAAGACAAGGGAAAGTCATGGGAATTAACGATGGAGAGAACCTCGGAGAGTTGAGGATGGATGTGGCGGGGGGGACTTTGAGCATGGAGGAGACAATGAGGGCTTTGATCTGGTTCTTCTCGGTGTCTGGTATGGAGGGGTCATCGGAGGAGGAGGGTGTCCAGCGAGAGCGAACGTGGTTCTTAAAGTAGATCGCGGCAGTGAGGCGGATCTTCTCATTGAAGGGGTCAGTGGAGATGATGTTGAGGACGGCGAGACCCAAGCTAGGGGCGGCGGCGGCCACGAGGGTGGGGGCACCATGGGGAGAAGGTGAGCTTGGACCTAATTTTTTTTTTTTTAAAAAAAATGTATTGACTTTCAGATGCTTTCCTGATACTTTTTTAAAGTGACGAAAAATAAAAGCATCGACATTTTTCATTTTCACTCCTGCTTTTTCAATGCTTGAAAAAGCATCTAAATAATATTATATTTTTTTGATACTTTTAAGTACCGATGAATAACATTTTTAGCATTGAGATAACGAGAATTTGTTACAGTGGATGCTCTCTTAGTTAGAGCTTTAAATTTCATAGGCTTGGGAGGAATTTGACCAACTCCTATCCCTTAATGGCTTGATTGCCACTTTAAAGCCATTAAGATTTGCTGACACACCAGGTCGGAAGTTCACTAAGAATGATATTTTCTCTATTAACCCTTATAACAAGGTACTTATTTAGTGGTTTGATATGGCCATATCATAACTGTTTGGAGAGCGACTATACTATTATAGCTCAAGGTTTTCTTACGGTTGACCTTAAGAAACCGCCTTCATACAGGAGTTGTTTTAATAAAGAAAGATTAGCTTATTAGCAATAGTTGCTCATTATGTGGAGCTTAAGAGGAGTCTATATATATTAACCATCTCTTTCTTAGATGCTTCTTTGCAAAGTGCGTGTGGCTTTCTATCTACGATAGCAGGAATCTTAGAAAAATGGATAAGCAATTTTTAGGAATTATGGCATGGTTGGAGAAGAAAGAACATCCGATTGAGTCTCAGAGAGGGGTGAAACCAATTAACATGCGCAATATGTTGCTAGATTTGGATCGAAAGGAATTTGAGAATTTTTCTTTAAAAAAAAACCTTCAGTTGCTTCGTTTACTTTAAGGCCCCTCACTTGTTCTAAACGTGGAGTCACCTTTGTTTGTTTGAGAAATCGTCACATGGACATCATTTGTTAGTAGGCTTATAGGCTTCTTCCTGTGCTCTCTCTATTTCTCTTCCTCTTTTTTCTTTTTTTTTTTCTTTTTTTTTTTTAACTATGTAAATATTACATCTTTAATAAAATAATGGGACGTTCGATCGCTTCTTTAGTTTCTCATCGAAAAGAAAAAGAAAAAAAAAAGGGAAAGTGATGGACATGTTCAGTTCCTGCCTCCCAATTCACTAGCTATTGAAATAATCTGTTAGTAAACCGAGTTCCAAACAAGCGTTGAATTTTTTTAAGAGAACGCATAAAATTTCCCCTTGACCTATTGCCTTACCTCCAAAATTGGTCTTGCCTCGGGCATTACATGACATCAAACTGATACAGGTACGTCTGGTTAATTATTTTTAGAATTTTATTTAACTATCATAACGTAGCTAATTAAAAGGATTAAATTCTGTTAAAAAATCAGGGGGGGAATTATCTCAAATTGTCCACAATTTGAATTTGTTCTCCTCGAGAAAAGGGAAGACTGAATTTGCTCTTAAATATTTGAATAATTTTACTTTATTTTCAAGTAAAAGTCAGATGAAAAAGCTTTTTCTCGGCATTATTAGGAGCTAGCAATAGTGGCTTAGGAACGAAATACAGGTATTCTATATGTATACTCTGATAATTGATGGATCCTTCTTCCATCCGGTACTTCCAAATATTACCGTAGTCCATCTCTTCAAACTGTCATGAAAGTTGAGATTCTATCATAGACATTTGATGGTTATCTCAATACGATTTTGAGATGTTTACAGAAGCAAGATAAGAATCAAATCACATATCTTAGCAGAAACAAGATAATGATCAAATCACATATCTTAAAAATTGAGTTAGCGCGATCTATACCCGTATTAATTTAATAACAAGAACAATAAGGAGAATAAGAATTTACCTTTCGTTCTTCACCACCACTACCTTGGAATCACTAAATCCTTTTGATCACCACGGATCTTTCCAAACGTTTTCCAGATTATGATGAACATGAACGAGTGGACGTTCCTTTTGATTTGGGTTGAGATTACACAACTGAGTTTAATTCACTTTGTATTCTCAACGACGAGTGGACGTTCCTTTTGATTTGGGTTGAGATTACACAACTGAGTTTAATTCACTTTGTATTCTCAACTCATGAGATAAAGTGAAGTTGAAGGAGGAACTCTCTGTAGTTGATTATTGTTCTCCGATCTTCTCTGTCTCTCGTGAATCTTATATTCTCATAGAATAACAACTATCAACCTCTTTTATTAATTAATCAATTAATTAATATTTAAAGATCACTTTCAACTCTTGGAATTACTTTAACGTATATCAATCCAACAACTATATTTATCATGCGATCGCATATTTATTTCTTCAACAACTAAATAATTTTTAGACTTTTCTTGTAGAATATGCCTACAATTTATTCCCTAGCATACCATATAATAGAAATTAATCCAATTAATTTCTATATAAGAAAATAATTTAGAATTCTCAATTCCAAATTAATAACTCAACCCAACATATCATAAAGTTCACATAATTTAATAGAGCCGTCCAGAGGAACTATAGACATTATAATTCTAAGCTCCAATAATTTTGATATTCAATTAATACCTTAATTAAAATATCAAAATTATTAATTCTAAATTACTCCACTAAAATTTGGAACTGCACACTTAAAATTATAAAATTAATTATATTCAAAAGGATTTGATTCGTCCATTGATATAATCACTACATATAAATCAATCCTCCATAAACAGTTCAAGATTAAAGCTAGGCATTTTTCGTTAACCTCTTTAATCACATCTTTATCCATAATACCATTGATTCTATAATAAATAATATATTTATGATCCAATTATAAATTGAGCGCTCTTAATATTTAAGTCCCGAATCAACACTTATGGGAACCGTCCATCTGATTTCTTTATGAAGGAATGGATTTCATCTTGTATATTAATATTTCTGGCTACTTATGTTAATATATTTTAATATACCAAGAATTTGACATTATGTTTCTGTGTCATTACTCGGTAAGTCAAAAAATAATATAATAAATAGGAGTCTATTAATTACTCAAATTAAGATCGATTCACATATGACCATCATTGATTAATTTTGAATTCTCTATTTTAACAACGAAATTTATTAGAGATTCATAATTAATCGTGTTCCAGTCCTATATAATCAAATTATATAAAGCGCTTTCAGTCCGATAATCTCATTATCAATAATCCGGATAAGATCGTTTCATTTAGAATGTAATGAACCGCGCTAGTAATTTTAAATTAAAGATTTCGTTTGCAACTTTAATTTATAATTACGGATAAATTTAGATTATTTTACTTTAAATATTATCCTATATATAACACTTATATACAATATTTAAAGTCACATTTAAATAAATTCAGGATTTTTGATATTTATAAAGCATCATAACATGCATGCAAGTATAATATTAAAAAATTTTTCAAATATTCAATAAAATAATAAATATCATTTGTTTATGGGCACATATCCCAACAATCTCCCACTTGCCCTAAAGCAAATGCGACATGTCTCTAAGTCCCATCCCATCAGATGTAGCTCAAAACCTCGAGCCGGTAATGTCTTAGTAAACAGATCAGCTATATTGATCGCAGATGCGATCTTCTCAACTAAAACGTCTCCTCTACTGACAATTTCTCTCACAAGGTGAAATTTTCTCTCTATATGCTTTCCTCTACAGTGGTTTCTGGGTTCCTTGGCATTGGCTACTATGCCACTGTTGTCACAGTAGAGTCTAACTGGTTCATGCATATCTGAAACAATTTCTAGATCTTTCAAAAATTCCCGAAGCCAGACTGCCTCCTTAGCTGTTTCACAAGCCGCTACATATTCAGCCTCCATGGTTGAGTCAGCAATGCAGGTTTGCTTGATGCTTCTCCATATAATGGCTCCTCCTCCCAAAGTGAACATCGCTCCAAAAGTAGACTTCCTAGAGTCTCTATCTGATTGAAAATCAGAATCTGTATATCCAACAGGAATCAAATCCCTACTGAAATATACCAGCATATAGTTTCTCGTACGCCTCAGATAGTTCAGAATATGTTTGACTGCAACCCAGTGATCCAATCCTGGGTTTGACTGGTATCGGCTAACCACTCCCACTGCAAAGCAGATGTCGGGTCTTGTACACAACATTGCTTACATCAAACTACCAACTACCGAAGCATAGGGAATCCGTCTCATATCTTCCTCCTCTTGCGGTGTTTTAGGACACTGCTCTTTAGAAAGATGAACTCCATATCGAGTAGGTAAATTACCTTTCTTAGAGTTTTGCATCGCAAATCTGACAAGCACCTTGTCAATATACGATGCCTGAGACAACGTCAAAAGTCTATTCTTGCGATCCCGTATAATTTGAATGCCAAGAATGTAGCTTGCTTCTCCCAAATCCTTAATTTGGAGTTGGCTGGCTAGCCAGTTCTTTATTTTGGAACAGAGATCCTACATCATTCCCAATGAGTAAAATGTCATCCACATAAAGAACTAAGAAGACCACTGTATTTCCTTCCTTTTGCTTATAGACACAAGGTTCATCTAAATTTTGTTCAAAACCATAAGATGTTATGGCTTCATTAAATCTGATGTTCCAAGATCTAGAAGCTTGCTTAAGCCCATAAATGGACCTTTGCAATTTGCAGACTTTCTGCTCTTGGCCTTTAACCACAAAACCCTCTGGTTGGACCATATGAATAGTCTCTTCAAGATGGCCGTTCAAAAATGCCGTCTTGACATCCATTTGCCATATCTCATAATCATAATGAGCAGCAATGGATAAGAGAATTTGAATGGATTTTAGCATAACTACTGGCGAAAAAGTATCCTCATAGTCTACTCCTTCCTTTTGGGTAAAACCCTTTGCCACTAACCTAGCCTTGAAAGTCTCTACTTTTCCATCGGCTCCTCTTTTTCTCTTATAGATCCATTTGCATCCAATAGGCTTTACGCCTTCTGGTAGACCTACAAGCTTCCAGACTGAATTAGAATACATTGATTCCATTTCGAGTTTCATGGCTTCCTGCCATTTCTCTTGATCAACATCCTCCATTGCCATCTTGTATGTCAATGGATCATCATCACTGCCATCGGTGACTACAACTTGTGCTTCTCCATCTTGACCATAGCGGATGGGTAATCTTATTTCCTCCCACTACGTCATGGTGCGGTGGTATTTGATCTTGAGTAGTGGTCTCAACTTTTTGTCGTTCAACAACTTTTTTGGTGTGGGGCTGATCTCATCAGCTAGTAACTCTTTCATAACTACTTTACTTCTAGGTTTGAATTCTATCATATAATTGTACTCGAGAAATGTTGCATTTGTTGACACAAAAACTTTGTTATCTTGAGCATTATAAAACAGTCCTCCTCTCGTTCCATTAGGGTACCCAACTGTTGGTCCAGATAGCAACCCAAGAGGGAGGGGGGTGAATTGGGTTTTTCAAAAATTTAAACTCTTTTGAAAATAAACCCCAGCGGAAATAAAAACTTAGATTCGCACAAATTAAAACAGAATATGCACAAATAGAGAATTAAAGATAATGAGACAATCACGGCAAACACAGGAGATTTTATAGTGGTTCGGTGTACCTACACCTACGTCCACTCCCAAGTATCTCTTGGGTCCACACTATAATCAATCTGATTACAGCAGAGTTGTTTTGCAAGCTCACAACTCGAACTTGTTGTTTTCGGGTGCACAACGAACCCAGCTGGTTTTCAAGGCTCACCAGCACAAAACCTTACACCACAAGCAAACTGCTTGCACAAGGCTAACAGCCTCAATGGAATCAATCCTCCGATTGACCCAGCAAACAATAATCGTTTTTACAAAACAAAGGCTCCTCCAATGAGCAAATATACAATGATAGAACGAAATAAAGAGATAGGAATCAAAGCCTGATTTGCAGATCTTGGTGGCTTGCTTCTTCTCTTCTCTTGGTGGATCTTCCTTTAGAATGCTCTTGAAGCTCGAAGATCAGAAAACTAGGGCTTGCTTTTTCTTGAGATTTCTTCAAAATGGAGCTATGAAAGCTTGGAATCTCTCTCTTTTCTTTTGGGGAATCAGTATGATCTTTCCTCTCGAATCTTTCCTTTTTCTTTTCTGATGGATTTCAAAGATTTTTCTATTCTTTCTTTTTGTCTCTCTCTTTTTCGGATGCAGCAAACCCCTTCTTATAGATCAGTTTAATCCATAAATAGTTTAAAACTATCCGTTAGAAACAAGTGTAAGAAGGATTAGAACCAAAAATAGCAATAGCCGTTGGGATTAAAAGATAAAAGTAAAGTTTAGAGTCGTTCTGACAGTTCTGGAGTCGCGTCTGACATTCTGGAGTCGGCTCTAAATCGAAAATCCCCAAATCGCTTGAACTGGAGTCGTCTCTGACTTTTCTGGGGTCGACACAAAAATCTTCTGGAGTCGACTCTAACAGTCCCGGAGTCGACTCTAAGTCGTGGCCAGAAAAACCATCGTTCTGTCTTTTCTGTTGGAGTCGGCTCTAACAGTCCAGGAGTCGACTCTAAGTCTGTGCCGATTTGGAGTCGACTCTGCGATTCCATGTGTCGACTCTAATGTCTGCAATCTTACCTTGACATTAGATTCGAACTAGAACTTGATTTGTCTTATAATTTTGATTAATAAATCATATCATAAACTGAAAAACTTAATCAAAATCATTAGTAACTTCAAATGTTATACTCAAATAGTTTTGTTAATCATCAAAATCAACAATTGGGTCAACAATCTCCCCCTTTTTGATGATGACAAAAACTTTGAGTATATGCATTAAAAATTCATTTGAATTAAGAGTTATAGACATTGTTAAAGCTTTAAAACTTCCTAACAGAGAATTTGATGCCAATTTTCAAAATGAACTTTAAAAACATACTTGAGTTCTATTATAAACATCAATCAAGATGATTTAACATAAAAATCATTAAGCTCCCCCTGCATTAAATAACTCCCCCTATGCAAGGTATATGTAGATAAACTGAAATTGATACAAATTGATTAGAATTTATAAATCTCTTCTCTCCCCTTTTAGATATAGATATGCCAATTGATTAAACTTATTCCTTATAATCTTATATTCTTCCATTTTTTTTTTCTTTATGCATATACAATTTTCTCTCCCCTTTTTTGTTATCAGCAATAAGGTGAATTTAAAAACAATAAAGAAGGTTATCAGAGCGGGGTTGTTGGTTCATTCAATCATAGAGATGGTAATTGGTTCTCATAGACAAATTTGCAATAAAAGGATAATTGTATTTCAATGCAAGATTCATTACATGTGTCAATTCAAGTACATTCACAGTAAAGTAACATATTCAAGTATATTCACAGTAAACCAAAATTCCTAGATACAAGCTATCAAAGTAAAGAAAGCTAGAAATCCTAAGATACAAACTAGGATAAGACAGGGTATCAAAATCAAACATGCTTGTAAACAATTTTCTTCAAATGACCAATCATTTCCATAATCTCATCTTTTTGGTCTTTCTTAAATTTTTCAAGACAAGCTTCAACTTGAGCGACAACATCAATATCTTTCTTCAACTGACCAGTAGCATCTAAATAGACTCTTGATCCATCTGCTATCCCTTCTAGCCTTTCAAAAATCTTTTGAAGCTCAGATGACATGGCATTCACTGATTTATCCAAAGTAGAAACTATCATGTCAAGCTTAGCAGATATCAATTTCATTTCACTTCTCATTTCCGAATCATGCTCAGTCAGTAGGGCTCTGAGCTGATCAAGCTGCTCCTCTGAAAATCTTCCAGATACCAAGGCTGACTGATGTGGAGGTGAAGGATGAGTGCTCGGTCCAGCCTCTGAAGGTCCAGCAGTAGATGGTCCAGGAATATCCTCTGCTCTGGCCTCCTCAACTCTAACTTCCTCTGCTCTGGTCTCTTGTCCTCTTTTTATCCAAATATCATTCTCTTTTCTGAAGCCCATGCGGTGAATTGTAGAGACACTGTAGTAATCAGTATGCCTTAATTTCCTTAGTGGCTCATTATCCATTATTAGCACACCTTGGCTTCTAAAAACTAAGGTCAGAATCATACCATATGGCAGTGTTGATCTCTTTGGTTGCTGCTTCTGCCATATAGCCAATCATCATTCCAGCTAAATTAACAGGCCTTCCAGTAATGATACAGTCCATCAACAAGATATCTCGCTCCGAGACATATTCAAACCTTCCAATTTTAGGAAACAAGATTCTTCCACA
>UESW01004759.1:618537-672592 GCA_900491605.1 Calamus simplicifolius | reverse complement strand
AGGGGGTTTTCCCCACCCCCCCTCCCATTCGTCTTCTCGGTCACGGTGGCCCGACCAAAAAAAAATAATAAAAAAGGTAACAGCTAGGGCGCTTTTCCCCCACCCCCGGCCCCTTCAATTAAAAAAAATTAACACTAATAAAAATATTAACAAAAAATTAGATTCTATCATATTTTATTATTTTTAAAAATATTTTCAAATAATTTGATGACAAATATAAAAAAATATAAATATTTTTAAAACATGGGCAACTTAATTTTTTTTTAAAAAGTAACAGCTAGGGGTGTTTTCCCCACCCCCGGCCCCTTCAAAAATTTTTTTTTAACACTCATGAAAAAAATTCATTAAAAATTTAAATTCTATATTTATTATTATTAAAAATATTTTCAAATAATTTGATGACAAATATAAAAAAATGTGACTACTAATCTAATTTTTTATTAGATTAGTTATAAATTAATTAATTTATATCATTAGTCGGAGCTCTTTGGATAGACTGATTTAGCTCATCAATCATGACTCTTTTTAAATCAACTGATTAAACTCATAAATCATAGCTATTTAGGTCAATTAATTTAGCGTATCAGTTTTAACTTCTCAAGTAAGCTGATTTTAGACCATCAACCTTGTCTCTTTAGATCATCAATCAAAACTCTTTAGATAGGTCAAGCTGAATTAGCTTAGCTATTTAGGTCAACTAATTTAGTTCATTAACCATAACTCTTTAGATTAGGTAATTTCAAAATTACAGTCGTAGCTTTTCATTTCTTTATAGCTGTTTATGCAATAATATTTGTGCATTTGTAGTTATTTACAATTGTTATGTCTTGATTATTTACATTCTGCTTCAAATTGAATGATGCATTAAATTATGTAATGCTAGATAGAAAGTCTTATTGTATTATTATTTAATTTTCAGTAACAAATTAGTAGTTTCAATGATTTATATTTTAGTCTTCACAAACATTTATATTCGACACAATAATCTTAAGAAGTCAGTGACTATATATATAGAACACTATTCCTATATATGTATAATTGACAAGAAGTTAAGAATAACAAGCATAAGTTCGATTGTCTTCGGATTTCCATATTATTAATCACAGCACTATAACCTTGAGACCCATTTGAGAATTTGTAAGACTTAGTCTTGCAAATTCTCAAATTGTCCTGGTGGACAGTTTGAGAATATTTTTTGCGATATGTTAGTCTGCTATTAATCATCGTTAGGTGAGATTGCGGTTTGTATTTGCTCATACGTTCTCCTAGTATGGCATATATGCCACACATTTAGGAGAACATATGAGAAATGCTGCTGAAATTTCAACGTGATCGATGATAATTATAGCAGAATAACATATCACAAAAATATTCTTGAATGGGATAGGGCCTTACCTTTTAGACATGGAGTGAAGGTAGAATTAATTTAGGACACTTGAATGCTTATGAAGTCTCATGATTAAACGGACCGCCTTACGGCCTGACCCGAACTCAAGCCCTAGCATTAGCCTGGCATGAACCTGTGCCTCGGTCCTTGCTAGCACGCCAAGGATCGTAGCCATGGCCGGGCCTTACAGGGTAGGGACCTTAGTTGTCTAAAAAAAATTGGTTTAGTTATAAATTATTTAAATGGTTATTAACCTAAGTTGTGTAAAAGAAATAATTTAGTTATATATTTAGTAATGCTAATATAGTTTTATAATGTGGTTTCCTTTAATGGTTTACCAGAAATTGTATAAGTCGGTCAAAAATGAGCGGGCTCGCTCATGGATGTATGCAAGGATAAAAGATGGCTTGCTTAATCCAGATTTTCTGAATGGATTGGAAGAATTTATCGCATTTGCATGTAGCCAACCTAAATGGATGGATGGGCCTAGGATTAGGTGCCCATGCAACTATCACAGGTGTCAGAATAAAGCCTACAGAGATGTCGAAACTGTTAAGGTGCATCTGTGTAAAAAGGGGTTTGTTCCTGATTATGATGTTTGGTACTGTCATGGTGAACCAGAGAAATTCCAGCAGTTGTTACAAGCCAACAAGTGTCAATTCCTATTGATGAACCATTTGTGAATCTAAACACATATGAAGAAATGGTGATGAAAACATCGGGTAATGAATTCAATCAGAATACATTTATGGAAGAACCAAATCTAGATGCACACAATTTTATGATATGTTGCGTACTGCAAATCAAGAATTGTATCCTGGTTGTGAGGGTCATTCACAGTTGTCTACGGCTGCTCGGTTGCTAAATATTAATGCAGAACATCGATTATCAGAAAAGGCGTTTAATTCTGTAGCTGGGTTAATCAAGAAAATTTTGCCAAATGATAATGTTGTAGCAGACAGTTTTTACTCAATGAAGAAGTTGTTGCGTGGGCTTGGGCTCCCGGTTAATAAGATCGATTATTGCTTGAACAATTGTATGATATATTGGGGTAAAGACTCGGAGCTGAGATGGTGTAAGATTTGTGGGCAATCGAGGTACAAAAACGGCGAAGGGGGAGCTAGTACAAGTAGGAGGAAAAGTGTTTCTTACAAGAGGATGCATTACTTTTCTCTGACTCCATGCCTGCAGAGATTATACAGATCTGAGGCTACAGCTGCTGATATGAGATGGCATGCCGAACATGAATCTAAAGAGGATGAAATGCGGAATCCATCAGATTCAAAAGCTTGGAAGCATTTCAATGAAAATCATCCTGATTTCGCTGAAGATATAAGGAATGTCAGATTAGGTCTTTGTACCGATGGCTTCCAACCATTCGGTCAAGCGGGGCAACAGTATTCATGTTGGCCTGTGATACTGACTCTATATAACCTTCCTCCATGGAAGTGCATGAAAGAGACTGCAATGTTTTTGAGAGTTTTGGTTCCAGGACCATCAAATCCAAAGGAAAAGATTGATGTCTTCCTACAACCGTTGGTGGCCGAATTGAAAATGTTGTGGGAAACAGGAGTCGTAGCCTACGACATTTCTATGAAACAGAATTTCATCATGAGAGTTGCTTTGATGTGGACAATAAGTGACTTCCCGGCATATGCAATGTTGTCTGGTTGGAGCACTGCTGGACGTCTGGCATGCCCTCATTGCATGTATGATTCGGATGCATTTACATTGCAGAAGAGTGGTAAGCAATCATGGTTTGATAATCATAGGAAGTTCTTGCCCCCAAATCATCCTTACAGGCATAACTTGATCGCCTTCCGGAAGAACAAAGCAGTCACAAAATTTGCCGAACCGATTAGGTCCGGCACGGATATATTTGATACTATAGAGCATTTGGGGTTGAGGTATGCTTGGGAACCAGATGCAGATAGAATAAATGGCCGTATATGTAAAGAACATAACTGGAAGAAGCAGAGTATATTTTGGGATTTGCCTTATTGGAGCACAAATCTCATCGGCACAACTTGGATGTTATGCATATCGAGAAATTTTTTTTTGATAACATATTTAACACGGTGCTAAACATCCCGGGAAAAACAAAAGACACTGCAAAGTCAAGAGAAGAACTTAATTAGTATTGCAGAAGAGGTGATTTGAGGAGGAGTACCGACGGGACCTATCCTAAAGCCTGTTACACTCTTGACAGAAATTCACGAGAAGTTTTATGTAACTGGCTTAGAGGGTTAAAATTTCTAGATGGTTATGCCTCAAATATCGGTAGGTGTGTGGACATGCATAAATTCAAGTTGTTCAGCATGAAGAGTCACGACTGTCAAGTTTTCATGCAACGGTTATTGCCTATAGCTTTTCGTGAGTTGCTTCCGCAATATGTCTGGAAGGCATTGACAAGCTCAGCTTGTTCTTCAAGGAGTTGTCTGCCACAGTCATTACTTCTGCATCCATGGCAAGGCTTGAGGAGGAAATTCCAATTATTTTATGCAAGCTGGAGCGATATTTCCTCCCAGTTTTTTTGACTCAATGGAGCATTTACCGGTTCACTTGCCATACGAAGCGAGCATAGCTGGTCCCGTACAGTATTGCTGGATGTATCCTTTCGAGAGGTAAATATATACATCATTAAGACATATTGACATTTCAAATATTATTTCATTGTGAGAAAATTGGTTAATTTTTTGTCTCAACTTTACATATAGGTACCTTAAGAAGTTAAAAAATAATGTGCGTAATAAGGCAAGGGTTGAAGGTTCTATATGCAATGCACACTTGGTCGAAAAAGTTTTAGCTTTTGCCTCGCATTACTTTGAGGGTCACGTCCACACGAGGAGCCAAAATCTTGGTCGTAACGATGATATGTGTGGACGAAGGAGAACCTAATGATGGTAGAATATCAATTTTTAAAGGTATGGCTGTTCATTTGGGGGGCAGAAGTCAAGACATCTTAGCGATATGGAGTATAATGCAGCACATTATTATATCCTAATGAACTGTAGAGAAGTCGATCCATATAGTGAGTAAGTGTATACTTCAATGCTTAATTTGAACTTCTAATTTAAATTACAATATACCATAATATTTAATTGCTAACATCAGTTTTAATCCTTATCATCCCATAAGGATGTATTGTGATAGACAACGACAGATGAATCTCGACATCAGTGAAGTTGCAATTGGATAGAAGTTAGAAACGGAGTTCGCTTACTGGTTTTATGAATTTGTGAGTAGTATCACTCAATCAATTTCAGTAATGGCTTTAATTTTTGAATTGGTTGTGAATAGCTTATTAATTTATAGGTAAACGGTCCATGGTCCCCAACCGATAATATTTTCATTAAATGTCTATCGCAATGGCCATTGAAGACCATAACAACCTCTACTGGCTATTTTGTTAATGGGTACAAATTTCAGATTGAACGATTAGCAGCTTCAAGAGGCACGCAAACTGGGGCGTGTGTGTTAAAGGAGAAAGTGTTGGAGCAAATATGCAAGATTATTATGGAAAGTTAGTAGAGGTGGTTGAAGTTGAATATCCGGTTGGCCTATGAAATGAACAGTATTGTTTCGTTGCGATTGGTTCGATCCGACAGTTCCTGTGGGCAAAAGGGTTCATAACGACTACAATTTGGTTGAAGTGAACCATCAACGAAGATTGCAGAAATATAACCCATTCATCCTTGCATCCCAAGCTCAGCAAGTGTTTTACTGCGGATATCCAAGTTTGCGCAACGACAAGCAAGATTGGTGGGCTGTTTCTAAAATCGTCCCACGTTCAACAATCTTATTAGAGGAGAGTTCATCAAGTCAATCAGCCGAGTGCCCTGTATTTCAAGAGGATGAGATGGAAATGCATGCAATTGAGGACGACACAAGGGCTCCTGAAACATCATTTAGAGATCCAAATGGTGATGTCCAAGAAATTGCGGATGCAAATGTTCGGTTTCCTTCCGATGATAATGAAACTAAATCGCAGTCTGATACGGCATCGGATGTTGAACCAACATTTCACGAAACAAATGACACCGATTAAACATAGAGGTTTTTTTAAATTCAACTTTATTTTATAAGTGGTAAATTTTTACATAGTCAATCATTAATCGTAATTTAATTGCATGAATCTTTAGTATTTTCAGTATGACGGGCAGAGGTAGATCTACCGACGACATACGGAGTAAGCAGGGACGTAGCTCTGCTGCATCAGATCACATGAGCTTTGGAGATGGAGAGTTCGAATCTCCACACATCGCACAGCCTTCGATCTCTCCAGCAATCAGCGGTGATCCTGCATTGGTATTACCATCCAGCCGATCGGCACATACCTCCGAGAGTTCTTCCACCATCGGCCGCACCGTACTTTGATTTGATGCTTATGGGCTGTAAGTATATACTAATTAAAAATATATGTTTATGTTTTTAAGTCAATTACTTATAAACATGCATTTTTTTAACAGATTTATTGAGCAGCATCATGTATCCAGCTACATCAGCGCCGTATTTCAGAGGCGTGCAGATCCCAGTGGCACGATTGGCGCCACGTATCTCCAGCCACGAGGGAGTTTTATTTTTATGAGTTTCAGGTAAACTTATTAAATAATTTATCACTGATATAAAATTTCTTAATCTTAATAAATTCTAAAACTAACTGTTTATTTTAATGCAGAAAAAGTTTACGTGGGACCCTACCAGCCATGATGCCATTAGGGCAGCATGGGAGGCTCTTACGGGACACCGATACTTTGACATGCTTCATCGTTGGAGGTCATCGGGTCAGCGTCCTACGCATGTACCAGAAGGTATTTGGTACGAGTGGCAGCAGGCCTGGCAGTCCGATGGCTGGCGCAGGAGGTCCGCATCAGCCAGCACGAACCGCGATCCGAGAAGGGCGGTCCTGGCACGGGTCTCTCCCGCCATACTTCGGGCTCCATTTTGATTCAGGAGCACAGACGCCTTATGGTAAGAAAACATAAATATTTTAATTACTAATTTAGTTATTTAAATATTTGTATTAATATAATTTTTTATTATTATAGTCTGAGCAGGAGGGCGGAGATCCTGGTGAGTTTCATCTATTCAGGCGACACACACCAGGAGGGACGGTTCTTGGGTCGACACGCGATCACAGGAGGTTGCGGTAAGAAATTAGCTTTATGTAGTATCTGTTTAATTTCTAAAATTTTATTTCAAGAAATTTATTAACTCATTTATTGTTGATTTTATAATTCAAAGACACGAGTCGAGGAGCTTCGCTCCCAGGCATCGCAGGTCCACTCCACTGATGGGGAGATATGTCCGTCGAACTCTCAGCAGAGGAGAGTCGGCGTGTTTTTGAGGCTATTGGTGCCCAGCCACAAGATCGCAGGGTCTATGGTCTGGGCACTAGAGCTTCTGCATATTTTTCCATCAGGCCTCCAGCTCACGATTTTCAGGTGATATTCCTGCCGAGCGTTTAGACGACATTCGGAGATCTATTGCGGAGGAGGTTCGGTAGGACGTTCGTCAGGAGGTTCGTAGGAGGTTTGCAGGAGGTTGAGCACGAGTTGAGCAGCGTATGCGAGGCCGGGATCAGGAGCTTGCAGACGTGCAAGATTAGATGTGTCATTTGCAGGATATGGTTAGCCGCTTGTCGCAGGGTCTCCAGCCTCCACGTGATCGCTCAGATTCTTGGTGTATTTTTTTTCTTTTTATATGTTGTACATGAAAACATCAAAATTTTAATATATGAATTATTTTTGGAAATTGAATGATTATTGTTTGGATCAATATGAGTGAAGAATGTTTCTATCAATATTTAAATGTAACGAAATTGTATTAACCGTTTTAATTTTTAATATTTTATATTTTTAAAAAAATTAATTAGCGACGCAATAGCGACTAAAATTGCATCGCTAATATTTTTAAAATATTATTATTAAATATTGTGACGCAATGACCTGGCGTCGCAATAATTAAAAAAAAAAATTTAATAGCAATGCATTAGCGACTCAAATTGTGTCGCTATTATATCTAAAATATTTGTAATAAATATGCGACGCAATGACCTTGCGTCGCAATATTTTAAAAAAATTCCTTTGCGATGCATTAGCGACTCAAATTGCATCGCTATTATATCAAAAATATTATTATTAAATATTGCGATGCAACTAAATGCGTCGCAATATTGCGACGTAATTAAATGCGTTGCAATATTTAATAATAATTTTAAATATTAAAAATTAATTTTAAATTTAGCAACGCATTTGGATGCGTCGCAATATTGCGACGCATTGTTATATCGCAGAGAGTCGCAATATTGTGACGCAATTGCGATAAATAGAGATTACGACGGACATCTGAGCGATGCCGTTATTGCGTCGCTATTACGTCGCAATAGCATGTTTAGCGATGCAATTGCGACGCATTTGGGCGTTGCAATTTTTTTTTCCCCTTGTAGTGCCACATTCATGAGGTTAATGCATCCATTCATGCTTGACATTACTCTTTTCTTGCACCCTGTTATACTGGTAACATCAAGGTCAGTCTTAATTCTGCATTCCATGAACTTTTTGTAACTTATGCAATTCAAGGAGTTTATCAAGTGATCATCGACACAACACTTGAACTACAAGGTAACACACCATGAGAGGCTTAGATGCATCAGTTTCTAAAAATGCTAAGTTCAAGTAGCATAATTTAAGTACTGTCTGTTTCCATATTACTTTTGAAAAAAAAACTCTTTTGGTATTTTGATGATACCTTGTAACTTTAGTCTTGTTCAAGAAACTGAATCATGTAAAAAGTGATGAGAAAATTAAGCAAAGAAGTAGACTCATTGCTGATGATGTTTCTTAGAATGCCATTTAAGACTTCATACATCAATTCTACAACTGCAAGGGAAAGAAAACTGAGGTCTCTGAGTGTGAGTTTCTATCAAAGACAGGTCTATATAATACCATTAACAAAATGGAGCTGAACTCTAAAGGCTTGCTTGCATGGATATAAGTCTAGTTATTCAGGTATAGGTATATCTGAATGATCCAAACTTGGAACATATCAAGCATCAATATCAACTGATATAGAGGAAGAAGTGCCATTATGCATTATTAGATTACTTTTTTTCTCTCTCTCTTTTTTTCCCTGGAGTGTATGTATATATGTGTGGATAGGGTGGGGTAGTAGTAGTTGTTGTTGGTGGTTGTGGTAAAGAATCAAAATAGTAGAACTGCCTTAAGGTGGATTGTCATGTCATACACATACCATTGTGCTTCATCATTAAATTTCACTGTCTGCATAGAAATCTGTTTAGTTTCCTTTATAAATTCTCTAAATATAATTTGCATTGGTTAAAAATTTATTGGAAAATCATGTATGAAGATTTTACATTAGTATAAATAAACTATTTTCTGTTGCATTTGATCTGGGAGAACATCTCCTGAATTATGCTTATTATTTTCCTTTTTATTGTTATTGGAAGAAATTCTTTGTAATTTGGACTTCTTATTTGCAATGTTATGTCAATCAAGGATAAAACTCATTCAATAATAGCATCGGATGGCATCTTAAAGTTGCTGCATGTATTTAGAGTCACACGTATATTCTAGTGGTGTTTACTGTAGATCCTCTATATCATTAAACATCGGCACAGTTTGATGATGGTGGGGCCAAAGGTCTCCTACTGAACAACCTTGGAGTGTATGGTGGTTGTCATATACTTTTTGATTTAGCTGAAGTACTGAAAATATGTATAACATTTAGAGCACATATTGAAAATTCTGAACTGATTGGCCTTGCATTTGCCAAAAATAATATTCTTAATTTTTTATTACGATATTATTATGCAAAAATTTTATTGTTGAATTTGTTGTTGTCTATTTTCTGGTGGTTGTCATATACTTTTTGATTTAGCTGAAGTACCAAAAATATGTATAACATTTAGAGCACAGATTGAAAATTCTGAACTGATTGACCTTGCATTTGCCAAAGATAATATTCTTAATTTTTGATTATGGTATTATTATGCAAAAATTTTATTGTTGAATTTGCTGTTGTCTATTTCTATTTTTAGGGGAGCTAGAGCAGTGTTGCAATTATATGATGAGAATATGGATCAGAGTGAGATGATCATGACTTATGCCATGCGTGCTGGATTTGCGAGGGGTGTTGTTGTTGACTGGCCCTATAAGTACACAAGGAAAACAACTACCAGGGATAAATTCTATATATATGTTTTTCTTTCTGGTGTCATGTCAAAGCTATGTGCACTAACCATTTGCTCAACTATTCATATTTTTAAAATTGTCTCACAAATTATCTTGTCAACTCTAGTGCTGGTGCTTGTCTATAACTTTAGCCATGATATGAATTACAGATTTACAGTAGCAGTCATTTGGTAGAAGCGAAGCCAACGTTCTGTTCATATCAAATTGTTAACACGTATGTCTGTATAAGATTCTCATCATGCTGGCTTGGTTGCTTGAGTATATGTGTGTGTATGTGTGAAAATAAATGGGCATTGGCCCTCCTGTTTTATTTTTCTTTTATAATCATTCAATTAATTATATTTGTTGTACTCTACACGAGTGTTTTTATGGAAAGTTTGCTAAAATTCTCTGAATATTTCTTTTATTCATGTTATCTTTTTAATAGTAGTGAAATTTCTCTTTAATGGTTTTAAGGCAGGTTTCCACTCCTTTGCCTGCAAGCTTTTTCAACTTCCTAATCCTTTTTTGTGTTGGACATCATTCAAAGGGATCAGTTTTAAAATCTTTGTGCACATAATGATTTGTATTCAATTTTATATATCTCTATGTTTATTGATTTTCTAAGCTAATGTCTTCTATTAATGACAGTTCAAAAGCAAGGAAGGCTTACCTTGTTCTCACTTGTGGGCCACCTTCCATGCAAACATCCCTTCCAAAAGGCAAAGGTGAAGATGGTGAGACGTGTTGTGATGATGATGAGAGTGGTCATGATGAAAGCCAAACGGTAAGCTTGCATCTAAAATCCCTTTGAAAAGCAATGATTTTTTTTTCATTTAATTTCCTAGGTAATTGTTATGACCATCTATTTGGTAGGACATATCACAGTGATTTAAATTATTCTTATTTCCTATCATTTTTTGTTGGTTGTGTGGTGCAAACCGTATCTGGTTAGGACTGTGACTGATGAAGCCCTCAAAGTGAAGGGTCCATAGCACTTAAATTTCTTCAGTTTTGTGTTGCAATTTTATCGACAATGTTATGTCAAATATTTCATATAAAATTCCATAATTTTGTGTTGCAACAAACATCCCAACTGGGAAGAACGAGATTAGCATTATAATCAAAATTATGTTCTTCATCTCTTAATAATGAATTTCATTAATTATTTATTCTATTTATATGGATGCAGGTTGGTATATATGACCGAAACCTATCAAGGAAGAAGTTAAAAGTAAACAGAAAAGGGAAAGGAAAAAATGGGTTCTTAAGAAAAAGGAGCAAATGAGAAGAAAGGGGCATGATGTACCATTTGATACAAAATACAGCTCGCAAAAGAATGGCACGCTTTTGACTTGTGTAGAAGTTTTCTGTTCTTAATGAAAAAGAAATGCAATGGTATTTTCTCTTTTAATTATTGAGATAAGAGTTTTATTAAAATAGAGTTCTCTAGGCTACTTGTCTGTGTAAGAAGGTTTTTGAAAGCATGCTTCATTTTTTCGCATTGAGCTACAAATTTAGTGCCCTAGGAAAATATGTTTTACATGCTGAAGTCCTTGGCAGATATGATATCTAGCATGTAAAAAATGTGATACTTGATGAAATTTCTGTGCAGCTCCTTCTTATTCGTTGACTAAAGTGTGCTAGTTTGACAAGGTTTTAAAAAGCCAGCTTACGTCTCGATATGAGGTCATAGAAAATAATATCATAAGATTGAAATAGACATTTTACAATAATCATTGAAACAAGAAAGAGACATAATTTTTATTTTCATATCTTGAGGAATTGACTAGAGTACTATAGGCATCCCTGCAACAAGGGCTGGGGGCGCAGGACCAATATACCACATTTATACATTATTGCAGGGTTATAATAACGTTGGTTCCCAAATAGTTATAGGTGCATGCCAATGTATACCTTGTTGCGGGGTCATAATAACATTGGATCCAAAACATAATCAGGTTGAGCATCCATAATGCATATGTATATCTTATTCAAAACAATAATTTTGAACATCCATCATTTTTTGGATAATTGAAGCATTTTTGAAATGAAATTTTCATAAAGTATTGATATTTCTAAAATACACATGATTTACAAAAAGCACTTCAATCTTGCCACTTGATTTACTAAAGGAATTTTAATAGATAAATCTTTGTTTGAAGAAAGATTTGCTATTTATAAAAGTAGAACAACTAATTTAAGAGATATAGTGCAATATGTGCTAATTATGATCAATACCATTTGCAAAGTAAATTAAAGTAGTACAATTAAGAATTGGATTCAAATAATTGAAAAGATATTATGATGTAATCAAATTTAAAATCATGATAATTTACACATTATTTGGTATCAAAATTTTTAATTAATTTTAATAAAATAATTCAAAGTGTAGAATATTACTTGCCTCACAACTACTAATAATTATGTAGATCAACTATTTCCCAAGGATCATTGAAAACTAAAAACCTAAAATCATAATTGTATTATATTAGTGCCACATTAATATTTCAAAAAATAAAACTTCCTACAAGCTTTAAGTTTTGAAAAGAACATTATTCTAAACACTAATTCAATGGCCTTTACTAATTTTTCTTCATAAGGAGAGAGTGGAATAATGTCTAGGTGTGTGTGCGAGAGAGTAGAAGTTTAGTGTGGGTTAGAGGAAGAGGGACATGAGTTGAGGGAAAACTGAAGAAGAGGGCACTTCTGGTGGTGGCACCAGGATCAGACAGAGGTTACTGAGCTCATTATGGAATTTTTACTTTATGTTAGTTTGACTTTAAGTACTGTAATCAAGTTTTGTCAGTATGAGTCCAATAATTTTATTTGAGTCAAGTATAAGTCTAGTAATTTTATTTAAGTCAAGTCAAGATTTATTTAATCAAAGTGTAAGAAGTTAAAGATCCAAGACCATGAAGGATCACATTCAGTGCACCACCCCAGCCCTACATGAAATCCCAATCAAAGTAGGTGCCATCAACTCAATTAGGGCATTTCAAGATTTTTATAAAGTAATCTCAGCATAAAAGGAAGCAAATAAGCCCCCTATGGAAGGTGACTTGCCGCCCACTCCTTATGGAAAGCAGAATATAGCACCATCCCCTGATCTTTCTTCTTATTTCAAGATGCTGCCTATCTCTTTATTTGGGAAAGATATTTCCTGATCTCTTTTTTCTGATTTCAAGACGCCGCCTAATTCCTTATTTGAGAAAGATATCCCCTGATTCTTTTTCTTGTTTTAAAATGCCGCGCCTATCTTCTTATTTGGGAAAGCTATCCCCTGATCTCTTTTTCTTATTTCAAGATACCGCCTATCTCCTTATTTGAAAATAATATGACACCCTTATTTTTTCTTTTTTTTCATGTAATTCAAGGGTTAAGGTTTATTATAAAAATCACACCCTTCTTCTTGTAGAAGATAATTGATGATTAATGAAAAGAGTCTTCTTCTTCTACTTTTCTGTACTCCTAAGCATTGACACTCCACGAGGGAGAGGGTGAAAGGCTCAACAAATGCCCATTTCAACACCTGTTCCAAGCATCCAAGCCTCAAGACACCAAGGTGCTACGATCCTTAAATGAAGTCCTTCTTGTCTTCAGAACCATCTGATGGAAGGCCCAAACATCTGTGGTAGCTTAGCTTCGTCTTTCAGGCGCTCATCCTAAGAGCTGTGTGATCCAATCTTTTAGGACAAAGATCATCATTGCCTGGTAATCATATCCATCCCTTCTCACAAGTTCTATTTTGTTAAAGAAATAGCATGTTCTAAGTAGTGGTTTCTTAACCCTAGGATCCTATTTTTTTTATTACTTAGTGAATCATGTTCTGCAGGTAGTTACTTTACTCTTCGTATATTCATCTTAGTTTATTCTTACTCATTTTGAGAAGTAAAGCACCTTAAAATATAAATTATTGCTCTACGTTAATCTCTTATATGGTACATTCCGCATCAGTTTGGTATCAGAGCAGGCTAGGACATGTTCATGCATAGTGCTAAAATTTTTTCTGATCTCTTTTTTCTGATTTCAAGACGCCGCCTAATTCCTTATTTGAGAAAGATATCCCTTGATCTCTTTTTCTTTTTTTAAAATGTCGTGCCTATCTTCTTATTTGGGAAAGATATCCCCTAATCTCTTTTTCTTATTTCAAGATACCGCCTATCTCCTTATTTGAAAACAATATGACACCCTTATTTTATCTTTTTTTTCATGTAATTCAAGGTTTAAGGTTTATTATAAAAATCACACCCTTCTTCTTGTAGAAGATAATTTATGATTAATGAAAAGAGTCTTCTTCTTCTACTTTTCTGTGCTCCTGAGCATTGACACTCCATGAGGGAGAGGGTGAAAGGCTCAACAAATGCACATTTCAACACCTGTTCCAAGCATCCAAGCCTCAAGACACCAAGGTGCTACGATCCTTAAATGAAGTCCTTCTTGTCTTCAGAACCATCTGATGGAAGGCCCAAACATCTGTGGTAGCTTAGCTTCGTCTTTCAAGCGCTCATCCCAAGAGCTGTGTGATCCAATCTTTTAGGACAAAGATCATCATTGCCTGGTAATCATATCCATCCCTTCTCATAAGTTCTATTTTGTTAAAGAAAGAGCATGTTCTAAGTAGTGGTTTCTTAACCCTAGGATATATTTTTTTATTACTTAGTGAATCATGTTCTGCAGGTAGTTACTTTACTCTTCGTATATTCATCTTAGTTTATTCTTACTCATTTTGAGAAGTAAAGCACCTTAAAATATAAATTATTGCTCTACATTAATCTCTTATATGGTACATTCCGCATCAGTTTGGTATCAGAGCAGGCTAGGACATGTTCATGCATAGTGCTAAAATTTTTTAATCATCTAATTAATCTTTATTAATTCTATAATTTTCTTCTTATATATATATATATATATGCATATTTTACTTTAGGTTTTCATATATATGTGCATGCATCACTGAATTCATTTAAGGGCAATTTCTCTATCTCAAGTAAAGGAAGGATTTCATCACCTTTCCTTGGCCCAAAACAACCATCCTCATCTCGATCCCAAGCCTAATTAAAATTAAGTAAAAACCTAAAGCAAAACTAGGGACACCCACGTGATTGAGTTCTAAGTATTATGATGAAACTGGTGCACTCAATCCTTTAGTTATTTCTTGAAAGTAGTGTCTAGAGCTAGGGGTCCAACGGTAAATGCCTTAAGCGAACTTTTGGTTCTCTAATTAGGTCCCTGTGAAGCAGGAGGAGCCTCCCATAATTCCACCTCTTACTTGGCCAGTGGAAAGAATAATTTTTGAGTTGATTGTAATTTGAGTTGATTTATTCTACTTGAACTTCTAGGTCTAGAAACCCTAGAATGAATTTGTGTGTTGCATGACCACCAGATCAGGAGCCCATTATAAACATCCCCAAACACAACCAAGTTACACCATGGATTCCAAGCTTAAAACTTTAATGAGAACCATGATTGAATAATTTGGATAATTAAACAATAGTTTGACCAAATGAAAGAGCGAATCGGGACCTTTGCAGACACTACAAGAAAAATGACTTATTATGATGAATTAATTCATCGCAATACATACAGAAGTCACCGTAATAAATTATTACGATGATAAAAAGTTCATCGCAATACATCCCAAAATCATCGTAATAAGTTGTTGTCGTAATAACTTATTACAATAAAATTATTTTATCGTAATAAATAATAGTAAAAATATATCATCGTTATAATTTTTTATAAAAATATACTTTTTTATAAAAAAATTAAAACCTATTTCGGTGAATTAATTTCATCGTAATAGGGAGCTATTACGGCAAATTTAATTCGCCGTAATAACTTGAAACCTATTACGATGAATTAATTTTTCCATAATATCTTCCTAATATGGAAAAATTAAATTCGCCGTAATAACTTGGAATCTATTACGAAAAAACATTTTCACCGTAATAGTTAATTCACCATAATAGGTTTTTATTTTATTTTTTTTATTTTAAACCTATTATAATCATTTAATGTAATATTAAAGCAACCATATTAGTAATAAATTTTTGCTTCAAATTTTTTATAGAAAAATAAATAAAAAATTTTCATTCATTTCAATAAAATCATCATATACAATGTTTTTAAAAATACATAATAAAAAAAATACATGCCACTAAGGGCACTATGGAGGAAATGGGGAGCAAATCCAAGAACTGTCTCATGTAAGTAGTGATCTCATTAGTCGTCTTCTTTAGATCCTTGATGATCTTCTGTTGCTGATTGATGACATCCTTCTGTTAACTCAATTGCTCTTAGCACTTATGTTATTCCTCTCGGCATTCATGTAGTTTCCCTCAGCACTCATGTAGCTCCTCCTTTAATTATGAGTTTTTAGAAAATAAAGAACTTCCTCTAGTTCTCGATGTACCTTCGGTAGTGGACCCCATCCCCTTTTATAATCAGATCTAGAACTTAAAACCCCCTCAAAAGCTGCATCCTCACTTGTTAGTTCTCTTGCAGAGTCCTATGAAGAAAGTCGCTCTACTAATTATGCCTGCAATGAAAAGAAAAGAAATTTAATTTTTAATTGATAAAACTTACATGAGTATGTTAAGCTTTTTCATTTATCCATTGTATCTTCTTTTTATATACTAAAATTGCATACTAAAATAAAAGAACAATTTCTAGGGAAAATGTGTTTTTTTCTACTTGAGCATTTAACACAAAATAAAATAGCGTTACCAATTGTATAAACTAATATACAAGAAATAAAAGGACATAAAAATTCTTTGCTGGCACAGAAATATAACCATACAGTAAGAAATAATGGGTTCTTACCTGCAATTGTAATGCCTCAGCATGTGAATAATTTTTTTTTGCTTGAAAGACAAGCACTTCCAAAATCCATTAAAATAGCAAGAGGTGGTTGTCCTTTTCTCTATGTTATCGCAATGTTATCAAGCTTGACGTCATTATAAGCATATGGAGGATCAAAACTGTGCATGTGCTTCAGTGCTGCACAAAGCTGCATATAAAACTATGTTAATTAGCTTTCATTTTTATCCATGTATGAAAAGCTAATAGTGAGAAAACTATGCAAAGTTTACAAAAGTGCAGAAGTATAAAGAACAAGGTCAAATTTGCAGGAGAAAAAATTGTAGACACGTCCAAATAATTGAAATTTTATATTTCAAAGCTAATTCTTGACTATATATCCAGGCTGAAACAGAAAGCACAGACATTAGTCTCACACTAGTAGCTGCTCACACTAATTTTGCAACACAAGCTAGCTGATTATTTCTATTGGACTTTTGTATCAAAAAGATGATAAGTCTCTAATAGTTCAATTTTTGTATTAAAGTATTTGATAAGTTTTAATAAACAAATTGAAGAATTACTTTAGAATAATAAATGTTAATTATCCTCTCTAGCAATTTTGGGAGTTCTAAGTGAGAATAGCATCAGAAATCTTACCTTTTCAAAGGACAGCAATGCTATTCCATTAGTACAACACAGCTCTCCTAGTTTCCTATTATCTCAAGTTTTCATTCTTAATTAAGTATGCAAATATATTAAAAATGTGCTGTTTTAGCTGAGAAGGAGAATACTCATGGCAGTGGTGAATACTTTTCTTGAAATAATTCAACCAGTCTTGCACAACCATGTCCTCATTATATAAAAACAACATTTTCACAGAATACTTCATGTGTCTTTGTTTTCATCTTTAGTGAAAGAACTAGCAAATATTAACTCATGGATTGGATCATGATAAATAGCATCAAGGGTACAAAAAATAGTATGCCCACAAGAGTCATTTAAAGAAAAATTAAACACAATGCAATGTACTTGACAATAAGTACGCATGCTCTATTTTGAATTTATAAAACTAATAAGATAAATTATTTTCACAGCCAACAAAAATTGCAAAAAATGAAGAATATACCTGTCGGAATATTTGAAGAACAGTGATTGTTGGAAGAAATTCCTTCTTTTCTTGCATAACTTTAGTAACTTCTACTAAAGTTCCATCCAAATGAATAGGGAACAATAAGTAAGCTTCATGATTCCGTGATCCTTGTTGTGCACCCTAGATAGGTAACAGTCACCAGTAATCATATCTATAATAATACAAATCATAGAGAAACTAGTATACAGGGTGCCAAAATAAATAGGCCAAATCTCAGGCTGAATGTGCAATTAAAGCAATAGCTTATAAGACAATATATGAGTTCTTTAACTGAATCACTTTGACAAAAGATCCTCTCCATTCATTAGTGCTTGGCAATTTAGATGTGCAAACTTTTTTATCCCACGCACATACATTAGTACATGCATGATGTGTGTATGTGGCAACTGTGAATTCTGGTATTAATGATAATCAGCGAGTTGGGAGTAGCACCAGATGTTAACAAGTCTATGGAAGAGGAACACAGATGGATAAGTTTCAGTGAGTTTACAGCAGCTCCAGACATTAACTGGTCTATGGGAGAGGAACATAGTTAGGACCTCATCAAATCTACTATGAATAAGTTATTGAAAACATGCATACAATTATCATTAATACATGAAGCAAGAGATGCAGTTTTTGAGAAAGCAAGAATTTCAGGAACATGCAGTTCAACACTAAAATCAATCCTAGTTGCTAAGGATTGCTAGCTTTGCACAAAATGTTATGGGCCTGATTGCATCAAGATTTTGACTGGAAAAACATAGAAGGCCATTGGAGTAAGTGACTTTGCTGAGCAAATAAATTGAACTTGGTAAGCTGGAAAGCTACTTGATTGTCAGCCATGCTGCGAATATTGAATAAGATCCACTCTCCTTTACAGCTAAGGCTTTATTAAAAAAATTCTTTTTTGTTGCAAACAAGAAGAAAAGAAGCATTGTCATGCTATGAAATCAAAATTTTCAGCAGAACCTATTGCTACACAGGCAAAAAAATTTTATAACATGCTGACAACATAATACCCACCCCTTCACAAGAATCTTTTATAATTTCATGCATAAAATAGTTTTAAAAACTTAATATTTATCAATTTCATAAAAGTAAGGCAATAAACATTAATTCTTTCCTCATCTTTAACATTACAGATTAGATATTTACCAGATTCTTTTTTATTTCCATTTGTGCAATTAAAAATGGTTCTAATAATGCAAAATAATTGATTGTTACATTGAGAAGCAGGCATGCAAGACATGATAATGTGCCAAGTCGATGAACACTAACAACTCCAAAACAACAGAAGCTTGTGTGTAGAGATGGCCTTGCTTGAAAGAAGAAACAGACACTATACAGAATATAATCTGTATGCTGATGCTTGCACATTATCACATCATTACATCCTGTCATCTATGTGGTCTGAACCCTTCAAGTATCTAGTTCATGTAAAACCCAAAAACAGAAATATCATATCCTCTTAACAAACAAGCGGTGCAAATTGCCGATAGATTCTTGCTGTAGGATCAATAACATTCTGAAATTAATGAAGTAAAACTTATCCGAGGCTTCAGTTACCTAATTCTCTAGCCAACAATACAGCCACTTCCCAATGCTGAATGGAAAACGAATTTGGGTGTAATAGAAAGAACTTAAGAAACAGATCAACAAATAGCATTTTCGATATCAGTTCATCCAAATATGATAACCAAAATGGATCAAAAAATTGAGGAGAAGTGCTCACCCCTGCTCGCATCTGATTTAACCCACCATTGGCATAAACTTGCAAGTAACGTCTCGACTCAGAAGGAGCTGAAGAACAAGACACCCCAAGAATGAACAGGACACAACGATGTAACAAAAAATAAAAAGGACAGGGTGGAATTCTCTTATGCGAATAAGACGAGCTGGGTGCCATGCATGGCACGAAATCACGCCTCGATTGAGGTTTCCATAGCTTCTTGAATTCTAAAGCCTCTTTGGTGTCACCGGCCTGTCAAGTCTTGAGAAGTGAACAGCAATGAAATAGATAGCATGACTGCTTTGCATCTCAAAAGACTAGCTAAAATCTTTGAAAATTATACAGGTAATATCCGAAGGAGCTGCCTTGCGCCTTCCATTCTGTTGGAAACTAAACTTGATTATTGTAAATTGCTGCATAGGAAGTTGTTGTTATTGCTGCATAGGAAGTTGATGTTATTTAATTACTGCATAGAAATTGCTGTTATTTAATTGCATAGAAAATTGCTGTTATTTAATTGCATAGGAAGTTGCTATTCTGAATTAAGTATTATGGAAGACCAAGAGTCATTTTGTAATTATAAAAGGCCATGTATCCCTTCATGTTTCAGTATGAAAAAAATAGAAAGAATCCAGAAATTTGCCCAAAAGAAAATATCTTCTCCTCTTCCAACAAATTTGGTATAGAGCCACAAAAGATCCATGGCCTCCATGAACTTTGTTCAATCCCAAATACCCAAACTCACCAAAGACAACTATGACAACTGGAGTATCCAAATGAAGGCTTTGCTTGGATCCTTTGATGTTTGGGATCTTGTAGAAGACGGCTACATGGAGCCAACCGAAGGTGAAGCAATGCTCACACAAGAGCAAAGAAAGCAACATAAGGAGTCAAAAAAGAAAGACAAGAAGGCTCTCTACACACTATACCAAAATGTAGATGAAGGCACATTCGAATTATCGCTGGAGCTGCAACATCAAAGGAGGCATGGGACTTATTGCATAAGGCACATAAAGGAGCAGAAAAGGTGAAAAAGATTCGGCTACAATCTTTGAGGTCTGAATTTGAATCTTTCAAAATGATAACTGGGGAGTCAATTTCTAATTATTTTTCAAGATTGATGCCTATAGTCAATCAATTGAAAAGAAATGGAGAAGAAATTACTAATGTTCGAATCATGGAGAAAATTTTGCGCTCTTTAGATGCAAAATTTGACTTCATTGTTGTAGCCATTGAAGAATCAAAGGAATTAGAAGAGATGACTATAGAGCAACTCATGGGCTCTTTACAAGCACATGAGCAAAAGCTGTCTAAAAGGATGGAGGAGAAACCCATCGAGCAAGTACTTCAAACAAATCTTACACTACAAGAAAAAGGTGATCTTAAAGATCAAACAAGTTTCCATGGTCGAGGCCGTGGAAGAAGAGGAAGAGGTGGAAGATTTCATCAAAATCAATCTCAAAGAAGTCAAGGAGACATAAGAGACCACCATGCCCGAGGTCGTGGTAGAGGAAGATTTTTTAATCCTAGAGGAAGAGGAAGGTATGGACAACAAGCACTACAATGTTTTATTTGCAAAAAATATGGGCACTATGCTAAAGATTGTTGGTACAAAGATAATGTTAATTATGTTGATGAGAAAATTCATTTTACAAAAGAACAAGAAGAAGAAGTAACTCTACTTTTGGCCTACAATAATATTACTGGTGCTATCAAAAGAAGTACTTGGTATCTAGACACAGGTGCTAGCAATCATATGTGTGGGATAAAGGACATGTTTTTTAAGATGGATGAAAGCTTCAAAGGCTCGGTGACTTTTGGAGACTTCTCTAAAAGGCCAGTTGAAGGGAAAGGTAAAATCCTTATCAAGCTTCAAAATGGCACTCAAAATTTTATTTCAGATGTCTATTATGTTCCAGACATTAAAAATAACATTCTTAGTTTGGGCCAATTGCTTGAAAAAGGCTATGACATTCACATGAAAGAAATGGGTCTTTCTATCAGAGACAACAACATACTCTTATTGCACATGTTCCTATGTCAAAAAATAGAATGTTTGAGCTAAGTTTGCATGTTGATGGCTCCTCTTGTATGTTAACACAAAGTCTTGATGACTCTACTCTATGGCATCTTAGATATGGACATTTAAACTTTGATGGATTAAAACTTTTGTCTAGCAAGAATATGGTGACAGGAATGCCTTGGCTGAAAATGTCTAAGGAAAAATGAAACTTGCATAGTTGGAAAGCAACAAAGGAGAACCTTCATTTCAGGAAGATCAAGAAGAGCAACAAAACCATTGGAATTGATACATTCAGATGTTTGTGGCCCAATCAAACCAACAACTATGGAGGTAATGAATATTATCTTTCCTTCACTGATGATTATTCTGGAAAGACATGGGTTTATTTATTAAAAAAAAGAGTGAAGTGTTTCAGAAATTTAAGGAATTTAAGTTGCTTTTTGAAAAACAAAGTGGTTTTCAAATTAAAGCTTTGAGATCGGATCGTGGTGGTGAGTATTTATCCAAAGAGTTTTCAAATTTTTTCAAAGCACAAGGAATTTTTCATCAGGTTACTATGCCTTATTCACCTCAACAAAATGGGGTTTCAGAAAGAAAAAATTGAACTATTTTAAATATGGTTCGATGTATGTTGAAAGATAAAAATATGCCTAAAGAATTTTGGGGAGAAGCAGTTGCTTGTGCAGTTTATTTGTTGAACAGATTTCCATCAAAAAGGCTTCACAATATGACACCTGAGCAAGCATGGAGTTCATACAAGCCTAAGGTTGATCATCTTCGCATTTTTGGAAGTGTTGCTTATGTCAAAGTGCCTGATGAGAAAAGGATCAAACTTGATGACAAAGGAAAAAGTGTATTCTTTTAGGATATGCTGAAAATTCAAGTGGCTATAAGTTGTATAATCCTATTACAAAGAGAGTGATTTTTTCAAGGGATGTTGAATTTGATGAAAAGCAAATGTGGAGCTGGCAAGATAACAATAAAATGCAAGAAAATAATGAAGAAGAAGAGTCACAACATCAAGAAGAAATTCCATCAACTCCACAACAAAGTCCAAGACATTCATCTCCACAAGAAAGTTCCAGTGGCACATCCTTAAATAGAGCACACAAAACTCGGAGTGTGCAAGAATTGCTTGACGTCACAAGGCGTCTTGATGCTAATATACTATGTTTTATCTTTTTGCAGGTTATGATCTAATTGAGTTTTATGAAGCAAATAAAGAAGAAAAATGGAGAAATGCCATGCATGAAGAAATTTATCAATAGAGAAAAATGACACTTGGGAACTCACAAATCTTCCCCAAGTCATCAAGCCATTGGAGTCAAATGGGTGTATAAAACAAAAACAAATGCAAGTGGAGAAATAGAAAAACACAAAGCCCGCTTGGTAGTAAAAGGCTACAAACAACAATATGGCATTGACTATGATGAAGTTTTCTCTCCTGCTGCTCGAATGGAAACAGTACGCCTTCTCATTTCCTTAGCAGCTCAAATGAAATGGAAAATTTTTCAAATGGATGTAAAATCAGCTTTTTTGAATGGATATTTGAATGAAGAAGTTTATGTAGAACAACCTTTGAGTTTCATTCAAAAAGGACAAGAAGACAAAGTCTACAAACTCAAACGAGCTCTTTATGGATTGAAACAGGCTCCACGAGCTTGGAATACAAGGATTGACAAGTATTTTGCTGAAAATGATTTTCAAAAATGCCTTCTTGAACATTCTCTTTATATGAAGTCTAATCATGTTGGTGATGTTCTATTTGTTTGTCTATATGTGGATGATTTGATATTCACGGGAAATAATCTTGCAATGATTGAAGTTTTCAAGACTTCAATGATCAAAGAATTTGAAATGACAGATTTTGGCTTAATGTCTTATTTTCTGGGTATTGAAGTAAATCAATCAGATGAAGGCATATTTATTTCCCAAAGCAAATATGCAAAGGAAATTTTGGAGAAATTCAAGATGAAGAATTGCAATTCAAGCACCACCCCAATTGAATACAATACTAAATTAAGTAAAGATGGAGAAGGAGATCTTGTCAATCCAACATATTATAAAAGTTTGATTGGAAGCTTAAGATATCTTACAAATACAAGGCCGGATATTGCTTATAGTGTTGGAGTTATAAGTCGTTACATGGAGAAGCCAAGAATGGATCATTTAATTATTGCAAAAAGAATCCTTCGATATATCAAAGGTACGCAATATCATGGTATTTTTATTCATCTACTAATCCAATAAAATTAGTTGGTTTTTGTGATAGCAATTGGGTAGGAGATATTGATGATAGAAAAAGTATGAGTGGATTTGCCTTTTATATTGGAAGTGGAGCATTTACATGGTCTTCAAAGAAACAACAAATTGTTACACTTTCATCATGTGAAGCAGAGTATGTTGCTGCTGCAAATTGTGTTTGTCATGCACTTTGGCTTCAAAGACTACTACAAGAAATGAAGATTTTACATGAAGAGCCAACCATCATTTTTGTTGATAATAAATCTGCTATACAACTTGCAAAAAATCCAGTCTTCCATGATCGAAGTAAGCATATTGATACAAGATTTCACTTCATTCGAGATTATCAAAAATCAAGAAGTACAACTTCTCTACATTTCAACAAAAGATCAGGTAGCTGATATCTTCACAAAAGCCCTCAAGGAAGAAGAGTTCAAGAAGTTGAGAATCATGCTTGGAGTCATGAAGAATCAAGTTTAAAGGGGGGTGTTGGAAACTAAACTTGATTATTGGAAATTGCTGCATAGGAAGTTGTTGTTATTGCTGCATAGGAAGTTGATGTTATTTAATTACTGCATAGGAAATTGTTGTTATTTAATTGCATAGAAAATTGCTATTATTTAATTGCATAGGAAGTTGCTATTCTGAATTAAGTATTGTGGAAGACCAAGAGTCATTTTGTAATTATAAAAGGCCATGTATCCCTTCACGTTTCAGTATGAAAAAAATAGAAAGAATCCAGAAATTTGCCCAAAAGAAAATATCTTCTCCTCTTCCAACACATTCCCCGGGCAACAAATGCACGGCCGAGAGCGACGCAGAAAAGAGAACACACGGTGTTGAGTGATAGAATCTCCCATGGATCCTCTCCATGAAGAGGTCCATCCAAAACCCACGACATTTTGATATACTAGGGCATGTATATTTCATCAAACAAATTAAAAAAAAACCATCGAGAAGGAAAAAAAAACAGAGAGGGCTTACTATTTGGATGATAGAAGGAGAAGATGGCGGAGAATAGCCGACGGTGAGCAGAGGGAGGAGCAGCGACGGAACGCTAACTGCTTGCCTGAGCTGATTGCGATATGGGGAGAAGAGAAAGAGAGCGAGAAGGAAAAACGGGGAAAATCGCGGGTGGAAGCGAGAGTTTCAGGGAAGAGGGGAAAAATTACAGGCGGGAGAGGGAGGTGAGCTATTACGACGATATTACTACGACGATATTACTAATTTCATCGTAATAAATGAAAAAATAATTATTTTTTTATTAAATTGTTAACTATTACGGTGATAATATATTTCATCGTTATAAATCATCTTATATTTTAAATTATAATATTTTTTTTATTAAATCGTTACCTATTATGGTGATAACATATTTCGTGGTTATAAAATAACCTATAATGGTGAACCAAGTATTTCATCGTAATAACTTGAAATAAAAAAATCATTTTTTTATTAAAATCCTTAACGATAAGGAAGAAACCATATTTTTCCATGATAAATAATTTATAATGGCAAAATATTTGTTTCATCGTACTAATAAAAAATTAAAAAAATAATTTTTTTTAATAAAATCCTTAACTATAACGATGAACCAATATTTTGTCATGATAAATACATTTATAAAGATGAAATATTTTTCATCGTAATAACTTGAAATAAAAAAAATAGTATTTTTTATTAAAATCCTTAACAATAACAACGAAACTATATTTTGCCATGATAAATAATTTATAATGGAAAAATATTTGTTTCATCGTAATAATGGGAAATGAAAAAATAATTTTTTATTAAAATCCTTAACTATAACGATGATCAAATATTTCACCATGATAAATACATTTATAATGACAAAATATTTTTTTGTCATAATACCTTGAAATAAAAAAATATTTTTTTATTAAAATCCTTAACAATAATGATGAAACTATATTTCGCCACGATAAATGTTGGCCCAGATGGCAACCCAAGAGGGGGGGGTGAATTGGGTTCTTAAAAATTTAAGTCTTTTTAACTTTAATTGATTAGTTAGCAAGATGTGCAAGTGAGAGGCTAACTAATAAGCAATGCACAAGCAAATAAAGAGAGATAGAGATAGAGAAAATAAAGCACGGCAAACACAAGATAATTTTATAGTGGTTCGGCGCAACCAGCACCTACGTCCACTCCCAAGATTCACTTGGGTCCACACTATAATCTCTCTAGATTACAGCCGAGTTGTTTTTCAAGCTCACAACTCAAACTTGTTGTTTTACCGGGTGCACAACGAACCCAGCTGGTTTTAACTCGGGCTTACCAGCACAAAACCCTACACGTTGTTTTTCTCGGGCTCACAACTAACCCAACACAAGCACTCCGGCTTGTAACGAGGTATACCAACCTCCACTGATTCAATCCACTGATTGAATCAGCAAATAAATAGAATAGAAGTGTTTGAACAATAATGCGCTCCCCTTGAGCAAATATACAAATGAAGTACAAAATATTAAAAGGTTAGAAAAGCCTGTATGTATTGCAGATGGCAGAGCTTGGGCTTTCTTCCTTCTTCTCTTCAACTCCTCTTGAAACGTTGAATCACGCCTCAGCAAGATTCTTGACCGTTGAAGACTTTGGAGTTGAGATGAAGCTTTTTCCTCTTTTGAAAATCCTCCGATTTGACCTTTGAAATGCTTGTGGATTTTCTTTTGGCTCTTGTGGATTGATGAGAAGGAGTAGACGAACTTCCACTTGGATTTCACTCCTTTTGAATCACTCTCCTTTGAGCTAAATGATTTTCACGATATGCTGTTTTTCCCTCTTTTCAAAAGATATTCTTTTCTCTCTTTTTGATTTTCTCTTGTCTGTTTGATTTGAAAAGAGCTCCTCTATTTATAGAATCTGCAAAAATATATCCGTTAGAGACAGGAAAAATAGCCGTTATTCAAAAATCTTACCGTTGGGGCTGATGTGTCATCGTTAAGAATCGCGCCCAGATTTGCTGGAGTCGACTCATGCTTTTCCCGAGTCGGCTCGAGCTCTTCTTACCAAAAATAGAAATGTTTAAAAAGGTTAGGGGTCGACTCGCTAAAAGTGAAGTGTCGACTCCTGAAAGTCGGGAGTCGACTCGAGAAAGACTTGGGGTCGACTCGCGAAGTGCTCAGAAAAACACTCTTCTGGTGTCTGAGCGGAGTCGACTCGCACAGTCCAGGAGTCGGCTCGACAGAATCAGGGGTCGACTCGACAATTTCATGGGTCGACTCGACACAAATGCACATTTCTGTACACTGAGCGGAGTCGACTCTGAAACTCAGGAGTCGGCTCCGGAACGTATCAAAAATCAGAAACTTTTCTGATTGACATTAAAATCGTTCCAGATTCATTTTAAGTCAATGTTTTGACATGGAATCAATAAAATTAACATTTAGAATTGATTCATGAACTAATCCAAAAACTTTTGATTAAAACATGAATTATAACATTTCTTTTTGAAAGTTTGAATATTAAGCTTAAAGTCACTTTCAAAATTGTTTAAAGTTAAACTTGAGCATTCATATTGATTGTTCAAAATAAATTTGTTGCTCATTTGCATAACTCATTACATCCTTTAATAAACTCAATGGCTTTTAGTAATCATCAAAATCAAAAGGATTGGATCATATAATTTTTCTATAATCTTTCAACAATCTCCCCCTTTTTGATGATGACAAAAATATTGAGTTTGTTCATGATTGATTAGTGAATTATTTTGTTTTCATAGTTAGGCTTAGGCTCCCCCTTAATGAGGTAGCTCCCCCTATGAAATTAATTATCTCATTTTATCACAATCATAGACAATCATAGAACTATAAAATTCTCCCCCTTTTTTGTTATCAACAAAAAGATAGAGAATTATAAACATTCATTCAAATTTCATTGACATAAGGAAATAGAGAATTCATTTCATTTAAAAGTCTAATACATCAAAATGTTCAGTACATTGATTTCATAAAGAAAGCATAAAAACTTCAGTACAAAACATGGATTGAAACTCTAGTAACTCAAAAATGAGTTCTTACAATTCTAGTTAGATGATCAACTATATTTTTCATTCCTTCAGATTGAAAACATATCCTTGAGTTTTTCATCAACAAAAGTGCACGCACTCTGAATTTTGTCTTGAAGCTCTGCGTTGCTCTTTGCATATGTCTCTCCATCTCCACATATATCCTTAAGTTCTTCAAAAATATTCTTGAGATCACACTTAAGGATGCCGATGAAGAGCCGAGAGTAGACTCAATCTTTGAAATACGATCATCAAGAGAATAAAGTGTCTCTCTCAAATGCATAAATTTATTCTCAAATTCAGTTTTAAGCTTATCAGATTGATCTTCAAGTAAGGCTTTGAGTTGCATAATTTGTTGATCTGAAAAACTAGCAGAAGATGAAGTCTGAACAAAGTTGGAGCTGGGGCTGGAGCAGAGGCAGAAACCAAGGGCTCGGAGGTGCAGGCGAAGGATGTCTAACAGAGGGTCCTGCAGCCTCAGTATCTGTAGCTCTATCTTCTGTCACTCCTTTCCTTTCCCATTACCATTCTTTTTGACAAACCCCATCCGATGAATTGTTGCTAGACTATAAAAATCAGTGTGTCTTAAATTCTTCATAGGTTCATTATCAGAAATCACCACACCCTGGCTTCGAAAATCATAGTAAGGATCATCCCATAAGGCAGACTTGATTTTCTTTTCCCTCCACAATCTGCTATGTACCACAGAATCATGCTGGGAAGATTGATAGGCTTGCCTGTCACAATGGCGTCCATTACAAAAACATCTCGCTCCGAACATAGTCAAATCTACCAGTTTTAGGAAATAGAATCCTACTGCAGATATTGTGTAGTAATCTCAACTCTAAAGAAGCTGATTAGCAAATACCTCTTCAAATCCAACCACTTCCCGGTTTAATAATCTGGATAAAGCTGGGGCGCGGTCATCAGAAGAAAAGGTGGAGGTGCCAGACAAGGGTAAATTCAACAATCTAGACAAAATCTCAGCGGTAACAGATAATCTGACTCCTCTCACATTGCTAATAAGCCCATGGTCTCCTCTAGACAAATTCTTGTAAAATTCTTTAACCAATGAGGGATAGTCGGGCACTCTAGAGAACAAATTTTCTCCCAACCCATCTCGATTAACTGTCTCCCAACAAGAAAACCCTCATTCTCAAACAATTCAAAATCCACCTTCCTACCAGTAGTAATGATCCTATCCGCTAGACGATCTACCTGGGAGGACGTGGCAGCAGGAGCAGCAGTTGGGGTAGAAGCAGATGAGTGGAGTCCGTGCTTGGAGAAGGTTCTCGCACGGGACGCTTCACCGGCTTCTTCACGGAGCGTTTCCGCTTGATTCCACCCGCCACACGCTAGATCCTCTAGTTTTAGGTGCCATTTGATGATTGGAGGTGATAATCAGGGATTATTGAGAGTTTGGAAGGTTTGGAGAGAGCGTGGAGAGAGTATTTGACGATTGGGGTCGAAAGAATGAGCGACGAGTCGACTCTGCCCTAGAAAATCAACTTGGGACCACCTCGAGTCGGCTCGCGCAAACCCGGGTGTCGACTCGGCACAGACACAGAAAGGCCGTCCCGACATGGAGTCGACTCGCGCCTAAGAGGGGTCGACCCGAGAGTTTCAGTTGAAACCGGGAGTCGACTCCGATACGCATCGAGTCGGCTCCGAGACCATTTCAGACCAAAATCATGAAATTTCTGAAATGTGTCCGGAAAATGATCATAAAAATTGATAAATAATCATTGGATATGAGTGAATCAATTAGATATGAATTCTAGATAAGATTTCCTTAAGGATTGAGGATTTGAAAGAATCTTAGATAAAATTTCCTTAGGGGTTTCAAATTCATTCTAAAGGATCACAAATACCTAACTCTCCTCTAAGATAACAGAATCTCTTCATTTAAAGGTTTAGTGAATATGTCAGCTAATTGTTCTTCAGTGTTAACATAATCAAGACAAATTTCATTATTGCTACATGTTCTCTTATAAAATGATATCTAATTTCTATGTGTTTGTTCTTGAATGTTGAATTGGATTTTTAGTTAAGATTAATTGCGCTAGTGTTATCACATCTTATGGGTGTTTTATCAAGTGTGATACCATAGTCTTCAAGTTGTCGCTTAATCCATAGGATTTGCGCACAGCAACTTCCAGCTGCTACATATTCAGCTTCAGTAGTTGATAATGCAACTGAATTTTGCTTTTTGCTAAACCATGTGATTAAGTTACTTCCTAAGAAATGGCATGCACCACTTGTGCTTTTTCTATCTAATTTACATCCAGCATAATCAGAATCTGAATATGCAATTAGATTTAATGTGGAGTCTCTAGAATACCATAAACCTACATTTTTTGTTCCACTTACATATCTTAGTATTCTTTTAACAGCTATTAAATGTGATTCTTTAGGTTCAGATTGAAATCTAGCACATAAACATACTGAAAACATAATGTCTGGTCTACTTGCTGTTAAATAAAGAAGGGATCCGATTATACCTCGATAATACTTTTGGTCAACCTTTTTACCTTCTTCATCTTTGTCCAGCTTGCATGAAGGACTCATTGGAGTTCCGAGGGGTTTCATTGATTCCATACCAAACTTTTTGAGTAGTTCTCTTGTGTATTTGGTTTGGTTGATAAAGATTCCCTCTTTGCTTTGTTTGATCTGGAGTCCAAGGAAGAAGTTGAGTTCTCCCATCATGCTCATCTCGAATTCTCCCTGCATCAACTTTGCAAATTCTTGACAAAGAGAATCGTTAGTAGCACCAAAAATAATGTCATCTACGTATATTTGTACTACAAGTAAATCTTTACTTTTTCTTTTCAAAAACAAAGTTTTATCAACATTTCCTCTTGTAAAATCATTTTCTATTAAGAATTTACTTAACCTATCATACCAAGCTCTAGGTGCTTGTTTCAAACCATATAAAGCTTTGTGCAATTTAAAAACGTGATTTGAAAATTCGTGATCTTCAAAACCTGGTGGTTGTTCTACATAAACTTCTTCATTTATAAATCCATTTAAAAATGCGCTTTTTACATCCATTTGAAATAAGTTAAATTCATATGACATGCAAATGCAAGTAATAGCCTAATGGCTTCTAATCTAGCTACAGGTGCAAAGGTTTCATCAAAATCAATACCTTCCTCTTGATTATATCCTTTAGCAACCAATCTAGCTTTGTTTCTAATTACAATGCCATTTTCATCTAGTTTATTTCGAAAACCCATTTTGATCCTATTACTGAATGATTTTTAGGTCTTTCAACTAAAGTCCAAACATTATTTCTTGTAAATTGATTTAGTTCTTCTTGCATTGCTAACATCCAATTATTATCTTTTTCAGCTTCTTCTATAGTTTTAGGTTCAATTTGTGATACAAATGCAAGATGATTACTAATATTTCTCATGTATGATCTAGTTCTTATTCCTTGAGATGGATCGCCTATAATCAATTCCTTAGGATGACTATGAGCATATCTCCAGTCTCTTGGAAGATCTATATCATTATGATCAATATTGACATCATCGTCCTTATGTGAATCATCATCTTTAGCCTCTTGTTCATGATCAGAAGATACTTCAATATTAAGTTTTTCAAGATCTTTTTCAATTATGTTTGTATCTTCCTCATCATCAATCTTTTCAGATCCAGTTGCTAAAGATTCATCAAAAACTACATGAATGGATTCTTCAACTACTAAGGTTTTCTTGTTAAAGATTCTATAAGCTTTACTAGTTGTTGAATACCTAGAAAAATTCCTTCATCAGATTTAGCATCAAATTTTCCTAAGTTGTTTTTACCATTATTATGAATGAAACATTTACATCCAAATGCATGAAAGTATTTTATATTTGGTTTTCTTTCATTCCATAATTCATAAGGTGTTTTCTTTAATATTGGTCTTATTAAGCTCTATTTAAGATGTAACATGCTGTGTTAATTGCTTCCGCCCAAAAATACTTTGGTAAGTTGCTTTCGCATAGCATGGTACGGGCCATGTCTTCTAGAGTCCTATTTTTCTTTCAACTACACCATTTTGCTGTGGAGTCCTAGGGGCTGAAAAATTATGATTAATTCCATTTTCAGAACAAAACTTTCAAATAAGTGATTTTCAAATTCTGTTCCATGATCACTTCTTAGAGATACTATAGTAGTGTTTTTCTCATTTGTGACTTTCTTGAAGAATTTCAGGAATATCGAGAAAGTCTCATCTTTGTGAGCTAAAAACATTACCCAAGTATTAGATCTTATTAGTAGATGTTAGTGATCTGGTATAAAGAAAGGAGGATCTCTTGTGGTTCTAGTTGGTCCGAAAAGATCCATGTGAAGTAGCTCTAAAGCCCTAGAAGTTGAAACAACATTTTTAGATTTGAAAGAACTTCTAGTTTGTTTTCCAAATTGACATGCATCACATATTTTGTTATTTTCAAAATCTAACTTAGGTAAACCTTTAACTAAATCCATTTTAATTAGTTTTGAAATAAGGTGTGTGCTTGCATGACCTAATCTACGATGCCATAACCATCCAATATCATTTATGTTAGCATTGTCAGCAATTAGGCAATGACTACTTTCAGATAATTTTCTAAGTCAACTAAGTACACATTGCCATGTCTATAACCAGTAAAAACAATGCTATCATTAATGGAATCAGATACTATGCAAATAGAAGATTTAAATGAAACATTAAAGTTCTTATCACATAGTTGGCTTATACTAATTAAATTGTGCTTTAAACCATCAACATAAAGTACATTATCAATAAATATAGATGGAGTTATGCGAACTTTACCAGGCCCATAATTTGACCTTTACCGTTATCGCCAAACGTCACAACTCCACCTTTCTTTTCTTCCAGGGTGATGAATTCATCTTTGTCACCCGTCATATGTCTTGAGCAGCCACTATCAAGGTACCACTTTTTCTTTGATCTTTTGGCTACAAGACATTCCTGCAACATAATTTAAACTTTATGTTTAGGTACCCAAGCTTTCTTGGGTCCTTCATGGTTAGTAGCAACAAAAATTGTTCCTTTCGGAACCCATATTTTCTTTGCTTTAATATTTAACTTGTTGTTATTATTTAACGTTTTGCATTCAAATGATTTATGACCTTTTTCATTACATTTAAAACAAGTTATATTACTTTGGTTGGCTTTTACAAAAATATTCTTTAAAGATTTTTGTTTCCTAATGTGTTATACCCTAAACCTGCTTTGTCAAAAACAGCTTTTTGACTATCTAAAATCATATTTAGTTTAGTTGAGCTTAGAGTAAATTTCTCAACAATGTCTTTATACTTTTTAACATCTTTCTTTAATAAATCATTGTCTTTAGATTGATTCTTTTTCTAAAGCTAAGGTTTCTAATTGACTTTTAAATCTTTTGTTGAGTTTTTAGTTTCAGATTTCAATAAATCTATTTCTTGATTAATATTTCTCTTTCTTTCCTAAGTTCTTCTTTTTCATTAGTTAAGTTCTTAACTTCTAAAGCTAATTCATTTTTACTTTTAGCTAAGCTAATATTGTCATTTTTCAAAAACTTATACTTCTTTTTCAAAGATTTAAAATCAATCATAATTCATTGAAAGCTTCAAACATTTCATCAAATGTAAATTCATCATTTGAGTTTTCAGAACTTACCTCATTGTCGTTGTCGTCGTTGTTGGCCATGAAGCAGATATTGGCAACTTCCTTTTGTTCATTCTTCTTCCGATGAGGAAGATTCATCAGACCATGTTGCCATGTATGCTTTCTTCTTTTTCTTGTAGGCCTTTTTCAGCAAAGGACAATCATATTTAAAGTGCCCTGGCTTTTTGCACTCATAACATACTAAGGGCTCTTTTTCTTTTTCTTTCTCCTTGTCCTTTTTCTTATCTTTTTCTCCATCAATCTTGCTCCAAATTTCTTTTTATGGAAGGGCCTTTTTCTCATAAACTTCTGAATTTTTTGGCCAAGAGAGCAGTTTCATCATCATCTCATCATTACTTTCACTGCTGCTCTCTTCCATTTCTGCAGTCTTGAGGGCAAGTTTCTTTCTTTTTGTTTCCTCCTCAACATGCTGCTTCATTGTCAGCTCGTGGGTCATTAAGGATCCTAGAAGCTCCTCTAAAGGTAGTGCATTGAGGTCCTTTGCTTCTTGGATAGCAGTGACTTTTGCTTCCCACGCTCTTGGTAGTGACCTAAGAATTTTGCGCACAAGGTCAGCATTAGAATAAATTCTACCAAGACTCTTTAAACCATTCACAATATCAGTGAATCTAGTGAACATGCATGTGATGGTTTCAGTTTGTTCCATTGTAAACAATTCATATTTATGAACCAAAATATTTATTTTTGATTCCTTAACTTGGTTTGTTCCTTCATGAGTTATTTCCAACCTATCCCAAATTTCTTTTGCGGAATTACATGTTGAGATTCGGTTGAATTCATTAGAGTCTAAGGAACAATATAAAATATTAATGGCTTTAGCATTTAGTTGTGCCATTCTCCTATCATTATCATTCCAATCCCTTTCGGGTTTAGGAACAATAGTGCCATCAATAAGGTGTGTGGGTGTACTAGGTCCGTTTATTATTACTCCCCACAATTCATAGTCCGAAGCTTGAATGAATATTCTCATTCTAGCTTTCCAATATGAATAGTTGGTTCCATTAAATAAAGGAGGTCTATTCGTAGAATGACCTTCAGCAAAACATGAACCACTTTGTGTTGCCATAAGGATCTTTAGCCCTTGATCGTGAGATCAAATTCTAAATGAGCACTTGCTCTGATACCAATTGTTGGCCCAGATGGCAACCCAAGAGGGGGGGTGAATTGGGTTCTTTAAAAATTAGCCCTTTTTAAAATAGTTTGCTTGAGATTAAAGATGGCAAATGAAGATAACTAATAAACAAGCAGTGAATAAGATAGAGATAGAGAAGAGACAATGAGACACTGCAAACACAAAGATTTTATAGTGGTTCGGTGTATTCAACACCTACGTCCACTCCCAAGATTCACTTGGGTCCACACTATAATCTCTCTAGATTACAGCCGAGTTGTTTTCCAAGCTCACAACTCAAACTTGTTGTTTTACCGGGTGCACAACGAACCCAGCTGGTTTTACTCGGGCTTACCAGCACAAAACCCTACACGTTGTTTTTCACGGGCTCACAACTAACCCAACAAACAAGCTTAACGAGGTAAACTACCTCCTCTGTTCAATCCCAGATTGAATAGCAAAAAAAAATAAGTAGTTGTGAATACAAAGCTCCCCTTGAGCAAATATACAAATAAGTATAAAAAGGGTTAGAAAAGCCTGATAAGATTGCAGATGTTGTGGCTTTGGCTTTCTTCCTTCTCCTCTTTAACTCCTCTTGAAGTATTGAATCAGGCCTCAGCAAGATTCTTGACCGTTTGAAAACTTTGGAGTTGAGATGAAGCTTTTTCTCCTTTTGTTGAATGTTGAAAATCCTTCGATTTGATCTTTGAAAAGCTTTGGATTTTCTTTTGACTCTTGTGGATTGATGATCTGGAGCAGACGAAACTTTCTCTTTGATTTCACTCCTTTTGAATCACTCTATTTTGAACTAGAAGATTTTTCCAATAAAGCTCTGTTTTTCCCTCTTTTTTCTCTCTCTTTTTCTTTTTTTTTTTTTTTTGATTTGAAAAGGCTCCTCTATTTATAGATTCTGCAAAATATATCCGTTAGAAACATAGAAAAATAGCCGTTATTCAAAAATATTACCGTTAGAGCTGATGTGGCACCCAAAAAAAATCGCGTCCAGATTCTGTGGAGTCGGCTCGAGCACTGCGTGAGTCGGCTCGAACACTCGATTCCAAAAACACCTAACTTTCAAGGGTCGACTCGAGATATGCGGGGAGTCGACTCGAGAAGTGCTCAAAAATGAGCCTCTCTGCCGTCTGAGTCGAGTCGGCTCGCACAGTCCATGAGTCGGCTCGCGAAGGTTCAGGGGTCGACTCTTGAAAACTCAAGTGTCGACTCAGGACAACATTGAAAAACAGACATTTGGGGAGTCGACTCGGAAACCCTTGAGTCGGCTCGGGAGCGATACAAAAATCAGAAAAATATTCTGATAGACTTTAAAACTCGTCCCAAATAAATTTAAATATAAATGTGACTTGAATAGAATTGATTTGATCATCAATTCAAGACATTTTCCATTAAGTTATTGATTATCAAATGAGTAGTATAAGAATTCTTTTTGAAATCTCAAGTTTAATTCATGAAATCTCAAGTATAATCTCAAGTAAAAATTCTTTTTGTTTTAATTGATTCAAGAACTCATTGAATGTAAACATTGATAGTTTATATTTTTCATTTTTAAATAATCTCATGGTATTTGATAAATAATTCATTGTTTCTATTAATATATTCATGGCTTTTGGAAATCATCAAAATCAATAGAGTTGGGGCAATTATGTTTCAATAATTTCTCAACAATTTCCATATTAAATCGATGATTTGTATTCATGATAATTGACTCGTTCTATTTTTTTCAGTTATTAGAGACACCATGAGTGTGAACATCAATCTCAGAGGTATCCTAGAATCCAACAAGCTAACCGGACCTAATTTTCCTGATTGGCTAAGGAATATCAAGATCATTCTACGATCTGAAAAAATCTTATATGTCCTTGATGAGGCAGCACCAGAGGTCCCACCTGCGGATGCTTCAAATAAAGTTCTTCTGGCATACAATCGGCATAGAGATGCTGAAGAGATGGCCACATGCTTGATGTTGGCATCTATGTCACCAGATCTTCAAAAACAGCATGAGCATTTAAATGCTCATGAGATTTTGATGCACCTGTAAGAGTTGTTTGGTGCACAATCTCGCTATGAGAGGTTTCAAACCTCCAAAGAGCTGTTTCAATGCAAAATGACTGAGGGTTCATCAGTAGGTGAACACGTGCTGAAAATGATCAATTTGATTGAGAAGTTAGCGCGATTGGGTTTCGTAATGGACCATGAACTGAGTATCGACTTGGTTTTATAGTCATTGCCTCCTAGCTATTCGCATTTTGTATTGAATTCAACATGAACAGACTTGAGGCTACATTACCAGAGCTTGCAAATATGCTGACTAATGCTGAGCCTAGCATCAAAAAGGATAAAGGGCAATTGATGGTTGTAGAATTTTCAGGCACTCAGAAGAAGCGTCTAAAGAAGAATAAGGCCCAAAAGGCCAAGACAACCAAGCGAACAAAAGGCATTAAGAAGAATATAGCCAAGAAGGATGCAGCCAAAGGAAAATGTCACTTCTGTAACAAGGATGGGCACTGGAAGCGTAACTGCAGGGCTTATTTGGCAAGTCTAAAAGAAAAGAAGCATACGGATGCTTCAATATCAGGTACATTCATAATTGAGATATATTCTTCTATTACTTCTTATTCCACTTGGGTATTGGATATCGGTTGTGGGTCTCATATTTGTACTAATATGCAGATGATAAGAAACAGTAGAAGACTGGAAAAGGATGAAGTGATTCTGCGCATGGAAAATGGAGCAAAGGTTGCTGTATTAGCTGTAGGAATTTGCTTTTTATCTTGGCCCACAGGGCTTGAAATAGAACTTAGTAATTGTTACTTTATGCCGAACATAACAAAGAATATCATATCCGTTTCCTGTTTAGTAATGAATGGGTATTCTTTTGAAATTGGAAATAATGGTATTTCTATTTTTCGGAACAAAATGTTCTTTGGTTCTGCTGAATTGTTCAACGGAATTTATGTTCTTAATCTTCAAGCCCCAATTCTCAATATTGAATCAAAAAGATTAAAATCAAATAATTCTACGAATTCATACCTATGGCATTGTCGTTTAGGCCATATAAATGAAACTCGTTTAATGAAGTTACATAAAGATGGATACTTGGGCTCATTCGATTGGGAATCGTTTGAGGAATGCGAGTCATGCTTACTTGGCAAAATGACCAAGTCACCTTTTACCGAAAAAGGCAAGCGAGCAACTGAATGTTTGGGTTTAGTATATTCGGATGTATGTGGACCCATCAACATTCAAGCCATAGGAGGTTTTTCTTATTTCATCACGTTCATAGATGACCATAGTAGATATGGTTATGTATATCTGATGAAGCACAAATCTGAAGCCTTTGAAAAGTTCAAAGAATTTAGATGTGAAGGAGAAAAACAAAATGACAAGAGTATTAAGATACTTCGATCAAATCGAGGTGATGAATACTTAAGCCATGAGTTCATAGATTATTTGAAGGAGAATGGAATTCTTCCTCAATGGACTCCTCCTGGTACACCACAGCATAATGGTGTGTCAGAAAGGAGAAATCATACACTATTAGACATGGTATGTTCTATGATGAGCCTTGTAGATCTTCCAAAATATTTTGGGGTTATGCGCTAGAAACTGCCGAATATACCTTAAACCGAGTTCCATCTAAATCGGTCAACTCCACTCCCTATGAGATATGGTATGGAAAGAAACCATCCCTTAATCATTTAAGGGTTTGGGGCTGTTACGTTTATGTGAAGCGTAATGAATCAGACAAGCTAGAAGCTAGATCTGATAAATGCAATTTTGTGGGATATCCAAAACAAACAAAAGGATATTACTTCTACCACCCACTTGAGAAAAAGGTGTTTGTCTCAAGACATGCCATATTTCTAGAGAATGAGATTCTCACAATGGGTAGTGGGAGTAAGATTGAACTTAGTGAAGCTCAAGAACCACAAATTAATATTGACCCATTAGATGGAATGGGGCATATGCCGAATATAGTGGGAGTTGAGCAGGAGACTCAACCCACATTCAGGCATACGTTGCATGAAAAGCAACAAGTGGCTCCAAGTATACACCAGCTACGTACATCTAGTAGGACAATTCGCATCCCTAAGAAATATGCATTTCTTATAGAGGATGATGAGCCTACCAACTACAAGGAGGCAATGTCTAATATTGACTCTGAGAGATGGCTTGAGGCCATGAAATCTGAGATGGACTCCATGTATGACAACCAGGTATGGACCTTGGTTGATCCACCTGAAGGGGTAAAACCCATTGGGTGCAAATGGGTTTTCAAGAAGAAGACCGACATGGATGGTAATGTGATTACCTATAAGGCAAGGCTAGTTGCAAAAGGTTACAAGCAAAGACAATGTGTTGACTTTGATGAAACCTTTTCACCTGTAGCCATGCATAAGTTCATAAGGATTTTGCTTGCAATAGCAGCATATTTTGACTATGAGATCTGGCAGATGGATGTCAAGACTGCCTTCCTAAATGAAAATTTAGAGGAGGATGTGTATATGACACAACCTGAGGGTTTTGAATCCATAGATCCTAAGAAAGTGTGCAAGCTACAAAGGTCTATTTATGGACTTAAGCAAGCCTCTAGAAGTTGAAACATCCGATTTGATGTGACAATCAAAGAGTTTGATTTTATCAAAAACGAGGATGATCCATGTGTGTACAAGAAGGTTAGTGGGAGTGATATTGTTTTCTTGATATTATATGTGGATGACATATTATTAATAGGAAACAATGTATCCTTCCTTAAAGAAGTGAAGGATTGGTTGTCAGGTAAATTCTCCATGAAGGATTTGGGAGAAGCAGCCTATATACTTGGTATAAAGATCTATAGAGATAGATCTAGAAGGTTGCTTGGATTGACCCAATCCACGTATATAGAGAAGATGCTAAAGCGGTTTAGCATGGAGGAATCCAAGAAGGGATTCCTGCCAATGTCGCATGGTGTACATCTCTCCAAGGACATGAGTCCTAAGACCCAAGAAGAAAGAGAGTACATGGATAAGATACCATACGCATCATCAATTGGATCCATTATGTATGTGATGCTATGTACGAGGCCTGATGTTTCTTATGCCTTGAATATCACGAGTAGATATCAAGCAAATCCTGGTGAGAAACATTGGATGGCAGTCAAGAATATCCTTAAGTACTTGCAAAGAACTAAGGATATGTTCTTGGTTTATGGAGGACCCGATCTTATAGTTCGAAGTTACACGGATTCTAGTTTTCAGTCTGATGGAGATGATTATAAATCACAATCAGGCTATGTGTTCACATTCAATGGTGGTGCAGTCAGCTGGAAGAGTTCCAAGCAGGAGACGATCGCCGACTCTACAACTGAAGCCGAGTACATTGCAGCATCAGATGCAGCTAAAGAAGCAGTTTGGATCAAAAAGTTTTATCACTGAACTTGGAGTGGTTCCAAGCATTGTTAATCCAATATTCTTGTATTGTGATAACAATGGAGCTATTGCGCAAGCCAATGAGCCAAGGTCTCATCAGAGGTCCAAACATGTACTTAGAAGATATCATGTAATTAGAGAAATCATTGGACAAATGATATAAAAATAGAACGAGTCCCCACGGATGACAATATTGCCGATGTTCAATAAAGTCCGTAGCAGAAGCATGATAGTCATGCTGAGTCACTTGGTATTAGATACATAGGTGATTGGCTCTAGTGCAAGTGGGAGATTGTTAGTGTGTGCCCTATATCCAATTGGATAAGATGCTAGTTTGTACACATTTCTTTATGAATGCAAATCAAATTTATTGGTTTCTTTATCTATCAGGTATTTTTTCATATATATTAGATATATTTTTCCTGTGAGATAAAGTCCAAAAGAATGCGAACTGTGCATATGGAATTTGTAATAGAGATTACAAATTGTGAGATCCAAAATTGCACATTATGGTTCGATTCTTTAAACTTCCCTAGTCGATGCGTAGACAGGATTGGACACTGTCGAACGCCGTTGAGACTAGCACACATTGCATATCTTCACCCTTATGGTGTGCAGCTGATATTGCAAGCTGAAGTATGAAGATACTTGGATATAGTGTGTGGATGTTCGTTATTGTAACGATACATTGGATGACCCGCACAGAGATCCCATATGGATATTCTATATAGTGTCGATGGTTGATCTTTGATGACGGTGGTGCGAGTTATCCTTTGACTTGAAATCTTTATTGCACCTTATGTGTGGAATATCATGCTTTGACGACATGCAAACGTCGCTCTAGCCACGGGTGACAAATATGGTGTCGATTGGGTATGATATGAAGCACATGAAGGTGGTGTTTGATCAAAACAGGATTCGTCTCCCTTGATAAAAAGGGTTATATCCCACGGCTACTTGATGGATTAAATTGACTGTTAAATCCTTGCAAGGTTGAGTTGGAATTCGAAATGGTTTCGAAGTTCTAATTCATATGAGTCAATTTTTCTGAGATCAAGTAAACAAAGATCAATTATATGGTTGACACATTCCATACCACTGATTGATCTGGGATATGTGACGAAGGGATTGAATCGTACGGTAACCGTTCATGGACAGGTATTGATGACCACGTCAACAAATCCTTAACACTTGGGTGGTCATGATGCTTTGCTAGAGCCGCTCATGATCTATAATCATGGATTCTTTGACTTAATCAAAGAGTTGATTTGGTTAAAGAATTGACTTGGACAAGGTATTGATCAAGTCATCCTTAGGGTCAATATTAGGGACATGATTATTACCAACGTATCAAGGGACCTAATGGGTCATACGCATTAAGAAGATTTTGGATGAAGTTAAAATGAAAATTAAGTTGGACTTAATTCAAATCAGATAACCAATAAATTAGGATTGGGTTTGACTCAATCTTAATGAGAGAACATGAAATTGATGAATAGGATTCATTATAGAGAAAAGAATTTTTTGTTCAAAAGAGAGACCTTTTGTACATGAGATGTACATATGAAATCCATTAATTAGGCTTGATCCATGTGATGGATGGCTTAGATTAATTGAGATTAATAATATAGTATTTAATTGGGTCCATATGATGGCATGATTTGATTCATGAAAACCCAATTAAATTGAGGGCTGAGATCGTTCCACGTGGAGGATGGATCCATGCCCATGTGATGGACATGACCCATCTCCACCTCATAGAGGAGTGAACCCCATGATTTGGGGCGTTCTCATGAAGCCAAATTCAAGGTTGCGACGTTGGTTTCATGGGATAACCAATTTTCTAATTTTAGGGATGTGGTTTGATGGTTGTAATCTTAACATTATCATGATAACAAATATCCTAAATTTGTTAGGATAATTGTTATCAACTTGATAAGTTGAATGGTTAGGTGGTTGTGATAAAATCCCTTTTTTTTATGGAACCACACAACCTCCTTTTCATGTATAAAAGGAAGAGAAATACCCTCTTCGAGAAACACACCGAACTCCTCTCTTTCTCTCTTGGATGCCTAACACCTTCTTTCTCTCTCTAAAACATCTTTTATCTCTCTAGGATGTCCCTTCTCTCTCTTGACGTCCCTTTCTCTCTCTTGATTGATCAAGATTTGATCTTGATCAAGAAATCCTTTTTTGATTTGGAAAAATCAATTGAAAAGAAAAGAGGGGCTAGCACCCCTCGCAAGAAGGTTATCATCCAATCTTGAGAGGACATCATCCAAAGATCTTCGCGTGGATCACCATTAGAGGCCGGACGCATGGACGGCTAGTGGTAAATCATTTATCGGCTTCATCGGGCATCATCCCCAATAAAGAACACAGGTATGATCTATTATTATAATCATGTATTATTTCTTGTTAACTGAATCTGTTCCCTGAGGATCTTGGGCTTTAGGAATTAAATTCGTATTTATTTTATTTTTTGCTACGTGTTATATGAATTTGATTCATATAAAACATACGAAATTCCCAACAACATGTAGTTTGGAAGTTCATGCAAACAAGATGGTTTCTTCAAGATTTCTCCACTTCATTGCCATCAGCCAATGTTGACATCCATTCATCAATATATAATTGTTAGGTGGGTATGTTGGCAGATAGTGGCTACCTAATGAATCAGACTGAGGCTAGAGTTTCACTCTATGTCCTTAAGACAATTTCGTCCCGCAATGGTGCTTACAGTCAGTATGATGATTGTCTCCCAGGATACAACAGTCTCCTTTTGATGAAAGCAGCACTACATTCACCAAAACTTTCGAACCAAGAATGCTACTCTCTTTTTAATGCACTATTGCTATACTATCCTTAGGAAAGTATGCAAATGCCTAAGAGAGAAGAAGACTAGAATTGATTCAAATTGAACTCAATTCGGAATGGCTTGGGATTCATTGAAATAAGAGGGTCTAGGGTCCTATTTATATGTTTTTAGGTGCCCCTTGGAAGCAACCCTACGAATTTAATTAAATTTAAATTCTATTATCAAAGGATGTGAGGGTTAAGGGCTTATCACCCTTAATATGCCCTTTAGACATTGTGATCTTCAGATCAGGCGATCGGATAAGCCTTTTCATGGCTGTGATATGAAGATCAGCCGATCAGATAAGTCTATCCTTATCCTGATAAGCCTTTTCATCATCGTAATCTGATGATCACGTTATCAGATAGGCGGATGCCTATCACAACCGTACGATTGAACGGACACCTTATCATAACTGTCATATTGACTGGTCAACCAACCGTCCTGTTGACTGGTCAACCAACCGTCCTGTTGACTAGTCAACTTAACTAGTCAACCGACGGATGTCAGCCGTGATCCGATCAATCTCCACCGTCGGATCATCTTGATCTATAAAAAATTTAAAGTCATGCAAAGTGCGCCTACAAAGCGCCCATTGCGCCCTTTGCACACGCGCGTGCGCGAGGGTGATGCTACGCATCACCCTCAAGCTCTCCACTTGTGGTGAGCCTAAGGAACTTAAGCTTCAAGGAAGTGGTTTCCATATAAGTGAACCTTCCTTTCTTGATTTTTCCGATATGAGACTAAATGTCCCTGTAATTTCTCATTCACACACATAAGGCGGTAATGGGCTTTTAAGGCCCATTAGGGTATTTAGGGTCTATTTTGGCCCATTACCCAACAATCCCCCACATGAATGGAAATTGGACTTAGATCAAAGATCATCAGAGATCAGCAAAGGCAAACCACTACATAAAAGGATTTTAATACAAATGAATATGTAGACACACTAAAAGAGTATAATGGGATGAAGTTGTATCGGGATAGGTAGCTTGTGGCTTTGAACCTTCCTTAGTGAGTTGTTATCGAGTTTACTTGCTAAAAGGTGAACACGATGTCTTGAACCTTTCAGCGTTTTGTGTAAACTAAGACAATAACAATCACGCAACTTCTTCCCGAGCATTCTTTTGGTTCTCATGGTTGTGTTCATTTTGGTCCCGAACAACTCCTGGTCTCATGAGTGCTTCAGAGAATTAAACCTTAAAATTCTCATAGAATTGGCCCAGTTCACACTCACATAGGTGATTCTTATTAAGAGTATCCTGCTATACCCCACATGATGTTCATGTCATAAGAATCATTAAAAGCAATGCTTATCCTAGTACCTTTAGCAGGTAGCACCAATTATCATAGGAATGAGTAGGATTGTACATCCTTAGTGCTATCAAGTCTCTTCATAATTTAGTTGTCCCTTTTGAACCTAGATCTTGGGATCTCCAGTCAGTTAGGTTGGGTATCCACTATGAAGATTTTTAGTTATAGGTTTTAAACCCATTCCCCTCGATAAACAGTTTACTTGATCTCTTGGTAACTCCTTTGTTAATGGATCCGCTAGGTTTTTCTTTGACTGAACATAGTTAATAGAAATTACACCAATTTCAAGTAACTGCTTAATGGTATTATGTCTACAATGTATATGTCTAGACTTACCATTATACATCTTATTCTGTGCTTTGCATATTGCCGATTGACTATCACAATGTATGCATATTGCAGACACAGGCTTTGGCCAACATGGAATATCTTCTAAAAGGTTTCGAAGCCATTCTGCTTCTTCAGCTGCCTTTTCTAAGGCAATAAACTCAGATTCCATAGTGAATCGAGCTATACAAGTTTGTTTAGAAGATTTCCACGACACAGCACCTCCTCCTAAGGTGAATACATATCCACTTGTAGATTTTGTATCTTCTGTGTTAGATATCCAATTTGCATCACTGTATCCTTCTAATACAGCTGGATATCTTGAATAATGTAATCCATAACTTAGGGTATATCGCAGATATCTTAATACCCTTATTAGAACTGTCCAATGATTTGGACCTGGATTACTTGTAAATCTACTCAACTTATTGACAGCATATGCTATGTAGGACGAGTACAATTCATGACATACATTAAACTGCCAATTATACGTGAGTATTCCAATTGAGATATGGGTTCTCCAGTATACTTAGCCAAATGCAGATTAACATCTACAGGTGTTTTCACCGGGCTAGTATCATACTTTTTATACTTATTTAATATTTTCTCAATATAATGAGATTGAGATAATATTATTTCCTCAGATGTTCTAGTGATTCGAATTCCTAGTATAACATCTGCAACACCCATATTTTTCATATCAAAATGTTTGATCAACATTTTCTTAGTCTGTTTAATCATTTCAGTATTACTACAATGATTAACAGGTCATCTACATATAAGCAGATTATTACATACCCTTCAGATAGGGATTTGGCATATATGCATTTGTCACATTCATTTATTTTGAATCCATTTGATAACATTACATTATCAAATTTTATATGCCATTGCTTAGGTGCTTGCTTTAATCCATATAAGGATTTAACAAGTCTACACACCTTCTTTTCTTGTCCTGGAACAATAAATCCCTCAGGTTGTTCCATGTATATTTCTTCATCTAATTCACCATTCAGAAAAGCAGTTTTAACATCCATTTGATGAATTTCAAGATTGTTAATGGCTGCAAAAGCGATTAACATTCTTATAGATGTTATTCTACTTACTGGTGAATAGGTATCAAAGAAGTCTATACCTTCTTTTTGTTTGAAGCCCTTAGCCACTAATCTGGCTTTATACTTGTCAATTGATCCATCAGCTTTAGCTTTTTCTTAAATATCCACTTGCACCCTAAAGGTTTCATACCAGATGGTAGGTCTACCAACTCCCAGGTATGATTATGCATGATGGACTCAATTTCATTATTGACAGCTTCTTTCCAAAAGGGTGCTTCTGGATTAGACATTGCCTCTTTGAATGTCTGAGGTTCATCTTGTAACATATAAGTTACATAATCAGGACCAAAGGACTTAGCAACTTTTGGTCTCTTACTGCGTCTGGGTTCATCTTCAGGATATTCTTCCTGATGACTACTACTAGCAGTATTATCATCATAAGTTCTTTTATTTGAACTTATTTCTAATTTCCTTTTACTTGGAAAAATATTTTCAAAGAATGTTGCATTCCTTGATTCCATGATTGTATTTTTCTGTATATCAGTTATATCTGATTTATACACAAGAAAGCGATATGCACTACTATTATGTGCATACCGATAAATATACAATCAACAGTTTTAGGTCCTATCTTGACCTTTTTGGGGTCCGGAATAGCTACTTTAGCTAGACACCCCACACTCTTAAGTAATTGTAAGAAGGCTTCTTTCCTTTCCATAACTCATATGGAGTCACTTCCTTCTTCTTAAGAGGTATCTTATTAAGAATATGATTTGCTGAGAGAATTGCTTCTCCCCATAAATTCTGTGTGTACCAGAATTTATTAACATAGCATTCATCATTTCTTTTAATGTGCGGTTTTTACGTTCCGCAATTCCATTAGATTGAGGCGAATAAGGAGCAGTAGTTTGATGAATAATGCCATGCTCCTGACAAAATTCGTCAAAAGGTGCATCATATTCACCACCTCTATCACTCCTTATGGCCTTAATCTTTTTGCCAAGTTGATTTTCAACTTCATTCTTATAACATTTAAACATTTCTAAAGCCTCATCTTTAGACTTTAGTAGATACACATAGCAGTATCTTGTTGAATCATCTATAAATGTTATAAAATACTTTTTACCTCCTCTAGTTTGAATTGACTTTAAGTCACATAGATCACTGTGAATTAAGTCAAGAGGTTCAGTATTTCTTTCAACTGATGGAAATGGTGTTTTTGCTAACTTAGCTTCAACACACACTTCACACTTGTAATGTGGATCGATTTCATGATTAGGTAATAATTTAATTTCATTAATTTTCGTAATGAATTAAAATTACATGTCCTAATCTATCATGCCATAAACAAGAAGAGTCAACCATATAAGCAGAAGAAGAAGCTTTATTCATTTCAAGGTTTCTGTGTACAGTCATTACATTCACCTTGAATAATCCATTATTCAAGTAACCCCTTCCAATAAATATCCCCCCTTAGTGAGTACAAATTTATCAGACTCAAAGACCATCCTAAAGCCATGTTGCTTAGGAGGGAGCCTGATATGAGATTCTTCCGGATGTCAGGGACATGTAGCACATCATTCAGTAGAAGCTCCTTGCCAGATGTCATCTTCATAACGATGCGGCCAAGTCCTTCTATCTTGGATGTAGCGGAGTTACCCATGACCAAATTTCTACCATTGATAGGAGTATATGATGAGAACATACTCTTATCAGAGCAGACATGTCTGGTAGCTCCAGTGTCGATGTACCACTCATTTGCTTTGTCAACCATGTTTGCTTCAAATACAACAGCTGACAGCATCATCTCGGATACCTCTTTGGATAGGGTTTCAGTAATGTTGACTTCTTTCTTTTCTTTATCCTTGAAACGGCAGTCCTTGGATTTGTGTCCTTGCTTTCCACAAACAAAGCACTTTCCCTTAAACTTATATTTCTTTGGATTGCCCTTCTTCTGTTTAAAGCCTTCGCCTGGAAACTTGCGTTTCTTCTTCCCTTCTATGAGGTTGGCCTTTGGCTCAGCAGGTTGTCCTCCTGCCTTCTTATCTTGGCTCTTATTGTCCTCCTCGATCCTTAGGCGGACAATTAGGTCTTCAAGTCCCATCTCCTTCCGCTTATGCTTCAGGTAGTTCTTGAAGTCCTTCCATAGTGGTGGTAGCTTCTCTATGATGGCAGCTACCTGGAATGACTCGCTGAGAGACATTCTCTCTGCATGTATCTCATGCAGGATAATCTGGAGCTCTTGGACTTGCTCCATAACTATTTTGTGGTCGACCATCTTGTAGTCTAAGAACCTTCCAACCACAAACTTCTTGTGTCCAGCATCCTCTGTCTTGTACTTTTTGTCAGGGATGCCCATAACTCCTTGGCAGTAGCAATACTGCTGTACACATTGTACAGGGTATTGTCCAGACCATTCAGGATGTAATTTTGCAAAGGAAGTCCGAGTGCTTCCATGCCTCCACCAGCAATGACTTGCTTGTCGGTCTCCCCTTCCTTTAGGATAGGCGGATCTTCATTCAGCACTCTGACCAGGTTCAGAGTTGTGAGGTAGAACAGCATCTTCTGTTGCCACCTCTTGAAGTCCATGCCAGAGAATTTCTCCGGTCTCTCGGCTTGAATGGATGTCGTCATAGTAGCCATCTGCAGCAGCACTTCCGTGGTAGCAGGAAATTGTCTTAAGATTGTTGTGGGTATGTTGGCAGATGGTGGCTACCTAATGAATCAGACTGAGGCTAGAGTTTCACTCTATGTCCTTAAGATAATTTCATCCGCAATGGTGCTTACGGTCAGTATGACGATTGTCTCCCAGGATACAACAGTCTCCTTTTGATGAAAGCAGCACTACAATTCACCAAAACTTTCGAACCAAGAATGCTACTCTCTTTTTAATGCACTATTGCTATACTATCCTTAGGAAAGTATGCAAATGCCTAAGAGAGAAGAAGACTAGAATTGATTCAAATTGAACTCAATTCGGAATGGCTTGGGATTCATGAAATGAGAGGGTCTAGGGTCCTATTTATATGTTTTTAGGTGCCCCTTGGAAGCAACCCTACGAATTTAATTAAATTTAAATTCTATTATCAAAGGATGTGAGGGTTAAGGGCTTATCACCCTTGATATGCCCTTTAGACATTGTGATCTTCAGATCAGGCGATCGGATAAGCCTTTTCATGGCTGTGATCTGAAGATCAGCCGATCAGATAAGTCTATCCTTATCCTGATAAGCCTTTTCATCATCGTGATCTGATGATCACGTTATCAGATAGGCGGATGCCTATCACAACCGTACGATCGAACGGACACCTTATCAACCGCGACGATGCGCAGTGCAAAGTGCGCCTACAAAGCGCCCATTGCGCCCTTCGCACACGCGCAAGGAACTTAAGCTTCAAGGAAATGGTTTCCATATAAGTGATCCTTCCTTTCTTGATTTTTTTGATATGGGACTAAATGTCTCCGTAATTTCTCATTCACACACATAAGGCGGTAATGGGCTTTCAAGGCCCATTAGGATATTTAGGGTCTATTTTGGCCCATTACCCATAATAACCTCTTAGGATCTTCTTCCAGAGGTAGGCATCTAACAATTCTAACCATTATTCATTACATATTCTTTACATATAACCTAAATGGCTATCATCATATACAATTCCAACCAAAAATCTTAAGAGCATGCAACCCATCTTATAAAAATCGTGGCCCTTACTATGAACAACAAAGCAATATTTGACATGTTAATCATGTCGCATCCTATTAGATTGATGGTTCAATTTACAAGAAAGACCGTAAGCTACATGTTGCTGTTAAACGACTGACTTCAAGGTGTTAAATTCACTGCGTTATAGAAAATATCTTATCGAAATTTTATCCCCCGTGGTGCTACTTGGAAACCCAGTATCCCGAGATTTGATTACGAGCCATTTACTTGTGTTCAGAGTACACCAAAGTATGGCTCTATTCCACCTTGTGTCAAATTCCTTTCCCAAGTGAACCTTCAAGAACCGGATATGGCGTTGTGCCTGTGGTCCATTGTTTCAAGGATTTTGACATGCATGCTGAACATTTTCTATGCGTATACTCATCAATCATTGAAAATTTTAGATTTATAAAAATAGCCAAATAAATTTGATTCAATGATGATAAGTTGATCGATGATAAATGATTTACGTTGTTTAAACTTATACTATTGGGTGATATGCATTGACGATTTATATGAAATTGAAGCATAATAATAACTCTTGATGAGATGAAAGACTGTTAAAATTTTGTTATCAATAAATTAGGTTTTCTTTTCTTTCCTCGATTAGCTTCTTCTCATTAAGAAAATCACTTAGTAAGAAGGGAGAGATCTAAGCTTAGTGGTTTCTCATGTGAAAAGGTTTTTTTGTATAATTTATGCATAAATTAAAATAAGCGTAAAGTGTAATATATTGGATCATGCCTCATAATTTTAGAAAAAGTTTTTGTACATCATTTTTGGTGCAGCATGACTTGCATCGAATGCGATGATTCATCCATGCATGTGAATTCATGGGAGAGCCCTCGACATGAACCCATGCATGAATGAATTATCATATATGGTACAGATCATGCTCTATCAGAACGGTATAAAAATATTTTTTTTTATAATTTATGCATAAATTAAAATAGCATAGAGTGTAACCTATCGCCTCATATAATTTTAGAAAAAGTCTTTGTATATCATTTTTGGTGCAGCGTGACCTGCATCGAATACAATGTTTTCATCCATAAGTAAATCCATACATCATCGATGTAAATTCATGGAGAGTCCTCGGTATGAACCTATGCATAGATAAATCATCATATTTGATATAGATCATACGCTATCAGAGAGCGGTGTAGAAAGACTTTTTTCATAACTTTGAAGGCTCCTAACGACCAGGCCACCAGGCCCAGGTGGCCCATTGGACCAAGCCCAGAAATTAAACCCTAAAGCCATTAACCATCGGTCACTCGTTGGGAGAAAGGAAAACACTTTGTACACCGGCCCCGGTGCAGCAACGCTGACGTGGACTGCACCGCGTCTTCCTATTGGTCCACGTGGCTCCGACGTGGAAGACCTGACAGACGGTATGGCTGGCCTTTGACGTAACAGTTCTGAACGCGACGGACATTAAATGCTGTTCGCTTTATTTTAAATTTTTTGTGTGGACGAAAATGCCCTTTAGCGCCATTTTTCCCGTTTTATGTCCTCTCTGCAAGAAGAACTCATTTTCTTCCAGCTTAGAGGCTGAAAGTTTTTCAGCTACTGGACTGGAAAACCTTGATACTGGAGTCTGTGTAAAAAAATTTCTGGAGGAAATGTCATCCGCAGCAAGTAAGAACTCTTTATTTTATATATCTTTATTACATTCAACAGTATTTTTTCTGGTTAAAGTTAGTTAATGCGTTTAATGCGCGGGTAACTACCTTAGAATGAAATAGTTATGACACTCTGAGAGTCATAACTGTTTTGTAAATATTTCAGCTTTGAAATACCTGGCTACTGGAGTCTACAGGAGGCTTAAAATACAAAAGTTAATCCAATGATATTTTCCTTGCCAAAACCTCTCTCTGAATTCTGCCGTTAATTGAATTCTTTAACATGACCCCACATGTTAAAGAACCCGGCGACAACCTAATTGAATTCGGCAGAAAATCCCAGCGCGACACCCCTGTTGAAATCCCACGACACCCTAGCTCTAACGAGACGACACCCGTTCTTTAACATGACCCCACATAGAGAGAACCCGGCGACAACCTACCTCGAATTCTGCCGTTAATCCTTCGCGACACCCTAGTTGAAATCCCACGACATCCTAGCTCTAACTAGACGACACCCGTTCTTTAACATGACCCCACATAGAGAGAACTCGGCGACACCCTAATTGAATTCGGCAGAAAATCAATCGCGACATACGAGACATCCTAGTCCTGACAAACGACACCCAAGCCTTGCGCGGCGACACCCGAAGGACGGAACCATACCAGACATCCTAGTTCTGGCAAACGACACCCTAGTCTTGCTCGGCGACACCCGAAGGATTGAAGCATACGAGACATCCTAGTTCGAAGTCCTTCGCGACACCCCAGACGAAATCCCGCGACATCCTAGCTTTAGGGCGACGACACCCCAGTTGAAAAGTTGCCGTAAGTCCTTCGCGACACCCCAGACGAAATCCCGCGACATCCTAGCTTTAGGGCGACGACACCCCAGTTGAAAATTGACGACACCCAACTGATCACGGCGGCGAGAAGGCCTGCGACAACCAAGGTACTAAAATTTAATTTTATTTATAAAAAAAAAATTACATTAGCCCTTACTGGGGCTTATCTCCTTCAGTCGCTGCGCCGGCGATGTGATGCTGGAGGGACGCTACTTTCCTCTCCAGGTGGCTATTGGCCCGACGCAGGACCACTATCTCTTTTGTTGTAACGGCCAGGTATTTCTCGGCCGTCTCGATGAGTCTCTCGCTGCTTGCGAGCGACTCAGCATAAGCCACTGCGTCGATGGTGACGGTTGGGGGTCGCCTGCCATGGCTGCCAGTTGATCTCACCTCGCCTCTGGAAGCCATTTTTTCGTCAGTTCAAGCTGGAAAGGTGAGTAACGATGGCATTCCCCCATTCTTATTTAAGGTTCCCCTGGCGGGTGTTTCGATTGCCATGCGCCACCATCTCAGTGGTTGTTCACAGGAATCGAATCGGTGCGTCACCACGCCCCGCCCTCCACGTTGAGTTTCGAGGGATGGGGAACAGAACAGTTTCGGAAAGCAAACAGTCTTAAGTTTGACGTCCTCCCAAGAGAAAATTCACGACACCCAAGGATGATTTGGATTTCGGCCGAAACTCCTTCGCGACACCCCACTTGAAAGCTCACGACACCCTAGCTTTAAGGCGACGACAACCCGTGCGTCGAACTGATCACAGGACTGACGCCCGAGACATCCCTTCTCGAATTCGGCCGAAACTCCCTCGTGACACCCCAGTTGTAAACTCACGACACCCTAGCTTTAAGGGGACGACACCCATGCATTAACAGTGAACCCACGGGTTGTCGTCGCCTTAAAGCGAGGGTGTCGTGAGCTTTCAAGTGGGGTGTCGCGAAGGAGTTTCGGCCGAAATCCAAATCATCCTAGGGGTTCGTGAATTTTCTCTTGGGACAACGTTAAACTTAAGACTGTTTGCTTCCCGAAACTATTCTGTTCCCCATCCCTCGAAACTCAACGTGGAGGGCGGGGCGTGGTGACGCACCGATTCGATTCCTGTGAACAACCACTGAGATGGTGGCGCATGGCTATCGAAACACCCGCCAGGGGAACCTTAAATAAGACCCAGGGAATGCCATCGTTACTCACCTTTCCAGCTTGAACTGACGAAAAAATGGCTTCCAGAGGCGAGGTGAGATCAACTGGCAGCCATGGCAGCCGACGCCCAACCGTCACCATCGACTCGATGGTTTATGCTGAGTCGCACGCTATCATCGAGGAACTCAGGCTGGCGCTCGAGGAATACCAGGAGGTTTCAAGAAAAGAGATAGAGGGCCTGCGTCGGGCCAATAGCCACCTGGAGGGGAAAGTAGCGTCCCTCCATCGCCAGATCGAGGACGCAGCGACCGAAGGAGAGAAGCCCCAGTGAGGGCTAATGTAAAATTTTTTTATTTATAAATAAAAATAAATTTTAGTAACTTGGTTGTCGCGGGCCTCCTCGCCGCCGTGATTAGTTGGGTGTCGTAAATTTTCAAAGGGGGTGTCGTCGCCCTAAAGCTAGGGTGTCGTGAGATTTCGTCTGGGGTGTCGCGAAGGACTGACGGCCGACTTCGAACTAGGGGTCGCGGGAATTATCTCCGTGGTCTCTTGTTCAATCACGGGTGTCGTCTCGTTAGAGCTAGGGTGTCGTGAGACTTCAACAGGGGTGTCGCGCTGGGATTTTCTGCCGAATTCAATTAGGGTGTCGCCGGGTTCTCTCTATGTGCACATTTATAAGACGGGTGTCGTCGCCCTAGAGCTAGGGTGTCGTGAGATTTCGTCTGGGGTGTCGCGAAGGACTGACGGCCGACTTCGAACTAGGGTGTCGCGGGGATTATCTCCGTGGTCTCTTGTTCAATCACGGGTGTCGTCTCGTTAGAGCTAGGGTGTCGTGAGACTTCAACAGGGGTGTCGCGCTGGGATTTTCTGCCGAATTCAATTAGGGTGTCGCCGGGTTCTCTCTATGTGCACATTTATAAGACGGGTGTCGTCGCCCTAAAGCTAGGGTGTCGTGGGATTTCGTCTGGGGTGTCGCGAAGGACTGACGGCCGACTTCGAACTAGGGTGTCGCGGGAATTATCTCCGTGGTCTCTTGTTCAATCACGGGTGTCGTCTCGTTAGAGCTAGGGTGTCGTGAGACTTCAACAGGGGTGTCGCGCTGGGATTTTCTGCCGAATTCAATTAGGGTGTCGCCGGGTTCTCTCTATGTGCACATTTATAAGACGGGTGTCGTCGCCCTAGAGCTAGGGTGTCGTGAGATTTCGTCTGGGGTGTCGCGAAGGACTGACGGCCGACTTCGAACTAGGGTGTCGCGGGGATTATCTCCGTGGTCTCTTGTTCAATCACGGGTGTCGTCTCGTTAGAGCTAGGGTGTCGTGAGACTTCAACAGGGGTGTCGCGCTGGGATTTTCTGCCGAATTCAATTAGGGTGTCGCCGGGTTCTCTCTATGTGCACATTTATAAGACGGGTGTCGTCGCCCTAAAGCTAGGGTGTCGTGGGATTTCGTCTGGGGTGTCGCG